>RBNK01002693.1:0-10234 GCA_003990785.1 Endogone sp. FLAS-F59071 | reverse complement strand
TATATCGACATACAGATAGACATGGATCGATATAACGACAAAGAAAGTGAGGACGTTTACGAGACTTTCAATATACTTGTGCGGAGAAAACCGAAGGTACATTGAACATCTTAAGTAGCAGTCACTCGCTTAGACTGACTTCATACGGCCTGAATTTCTATTTCCTTTGAGCTATATTTTCCTTACCCTTTTTCTTATGCAATATTTGCCCTCGCTTACTACAGGAAAATAACTTCAAAGCTGTTCTCGAAACAATCCGTGACTTGATGCAAAGCGAGCTTGTTGTACCAGATTGGCTACAACAGGTTTTCCTCGGGTATGGAGATCCCGGAAGCGCTCATTATTCCAAACTTCCTAACCGGGTGAAAGAGATTAATTTCAGGGATACGTTCTTGGATTGGGACCATCTTCGGGAAAGTTTCCCAGACAAGGTATCCATACGTTAGTTTAATTATATCTACCAGTAAATTTCACATCTATGCACTGATGACGAAACCATACCTTTCCCCGTGACAGGAAGTTGTAACTTTGGAAGACTCAAAAGTGCCTATTGCTCCGCCGTACGTGCTCGAGTTTCCTGAGTCGGCTTTGGCAGAAAAGCAGCCCGAACGACCCAAGAAACGGAAGGCGGGTGGCAAGGTTGAGAACGGATCGAAGAAGGACAAGCGTGACAGTGGCGATCGACTGACAATCAAAACGTATACTGTGCCGAATATGGGACCCTACCCAGAAGACGTGCCAAGGAAGAACACTGTCAGGTTCACACCCGTTCAATGTAATTGGGCTGTTTCTGACGCTAAAGTTGATCCTGTGGCTCCCTCTTATACAACTAATTTAATATAAATACTCGTACTACGATTCAATCCTAACGTCACCCATTAGCCGAGGCCATCCATTCTGGTATCAACCCTGGACTCACTCTTGTCGTAGGTCCTCCGGGCACAGGAAAAACAGATGTTGCAGTACAGATTATTGCGAACCTGTATCATAACTTTCCGGACCAACATACGCTACTGGTGACCCACAGCAATCAGGCGCTCAACCAGCTCTTTGAAAAGATCATGGCGCTTGATATTGATCAGCGTCATTTGTTGCGTCTTGGTCACGGTGAAGAAGAACTGAATACCGAGTTGAGCTTCAGCAAGTATGGGCGTGTGAATTCGTTCCTGGTAAGACTTTTTTTTTTTTTCACTGCAATAACTCGTATATGAATAATGCGCTTTGAACATGTTCCTGATATCACCGGTGTGAAATCTCTTGTAGGAGAGGCGTCTGGCGCTCTTGGAAGAAGTCACTCGACTCGGCCAATCTTTAGAGATTCCTGGTGAGCACGGGTATACGTGCGAAACTGCCGGGTACTTTTATCTCTACCACATTCTCTCGCGGTGGGAGCCTTACATCGACAAAGCCCGGCAATCGAAATCAGCTGACGTAGTTCGTGACGAATTCCCGTTCGCCGCCTTCTTCTCTAACGCGCCGCAGCCGCTGTTCACATCGGAGATGAAATTTGATGAGGTGTTGGATGTGGTAGAGGGATGTTTCCGGCATCTGAATAAGACGTTCACGGAGTTGGAAGAGATACGGGCGTTCGAGTTACTGCGTACTGGATATGATCGCGCGAATTACTTGCTGACGAAGGAAGCAAAAATTATTGCTATGACATGTACGCACGCTGCCTTGAAGGTAAGAGATTCAATATGAATTTTATAATCCATTTCAGATTATCTAAGCTTTTCCGTGTCAATTGTGACCATTTTACTAATATAAATATCTCTATCCAGCGACGAGAACTGGTCGGCCTCAACTTCAAGTACGACAACGTCGTCATGGAAGAAGCAGCACAGATCCTAGAGGTGGAAACGTTTATCCCCCTATTACTACAAGAAACCGAAGATGGCCGGAGCCGGCTGAAGAGGGTAATCATGATCGGAGATCACAATCAGCTGCCGCCGGTCGTCAAGAACATGGCCTTCCAGCAATACGGGAATATGGAGCAAAGCTTGTTCACGAGGTTCGTGAGATTGGGTGTGCCCACTGTGGACTTGGATGCTCAGGTAGGTGCTGAGGTTGCCTAACTACCCAATTATTAATTCGTGAATATACCGAGCAATTACCCAACGACTGTGTCTTTATTTGTGATGACTTGTAGGGTCGTGCGAGATCGTCCATCGCCAAACTATATACCTGGCGTTACAAAAAGCTGGGTGATCTACCTATCATTTCGCAGCTGGAGGAGTACCAGAAAGCAAATGCCGGATTTATCTATGATTACCAGCTCGTCAATGTAGAGGAATACAATGGCGTGGGGGAAAGCGAGCCCGTGCCATATTTCTATCAGAATCTCGGCGAGGCAGAATATATCGTTGCGGTGTATCAGTACATGAGATTGATCGGGTAAGTTGCATCACGTCATCCGTGTTACGGAAAAAAAGCTCTTTTTGACTCAATCTTTAATTTTGTCGTGAAATAGATATCCCGCGGACAAGATCACGATCTTGACTACGTATAATGGTCAAAAAGCTTTGATAAGAGACGTATTGAATCAGCGCTGTGCTTGGAACCCGTTCTTTGGACGGCCGGCGAAGGTGACCACGGTCGACAAGTACCAGGGTCAGCAGAATGATTGTAAGTTCCAATTTTATTTATTTTTTATTTTATTTATTTTATTTTTTATTTTATTTTATTTTATTTTATTTTATTTTATTTTATTTTATTTTATTTTATTTATTTTAGTTTATTTTTTATTTTTATTTTATTTTATTTATTTTTATTTTTATTTTATTTTTATTTTATTTTTTTATTTTTTATTGGCCAAGGAGCCGGTGTTTCCTTTTGAAATTGTGCATCGATGATCTTACATGAATATATATTTTTTTCTATGTTGCTCAGATATTCTGCTTTCTCTGGTCCGCACCAAATCGGTCGGTCATATCCGTGACGTGCGACGTCTGATCGTAGCCATGTCCCGCGCGCGACTTGGACTTTATGTTTTCTGTCGACTGGCCCTCTTTAAGAATTGCTATGAGTTAATGCCGACATTTGATCAGCTAGTCAAAAGGTCGAATAAACTACATCTGAAGATTGGCGAAATGTGGCCGGCGTCTCGTGAGGTAGACTCAAAGTGCATCTGCGGACAATGGTTAGGGTATCTCACCTCGAAAATCGTGCTAATCTCACCTTTATTGATAACATGTTCTAGGCCAACGACCACAGTGACCCCTTCGAAATCAAGGACATTGCACATATGGGCGCGTACGCTTACCAGATGATGCAAGAGCAGCTCCAGCACATGAAGTCACAGCAGGAGAAGGTTTCTGTGAACGGGCAAGTAGAGGCAGCGGCGGGATCCGCGCAGATGGAGGTTGACGGTGATAAGGAGACGAAGGCGGCTAGTGCAAACAATGGGGATGGGGACGGGATGACAGTAGATGAAGATTAAGTGTATTGAAGATAGTAATAAAAGGAGTTTCAATCTAGAGTGGTTGGGTTACGTGCGATAATAGGGGGGTTACGTCATAATCAGTGGCTTGTTGCAGGATCAGATAATTTTTATGACGCATTCGGAGTTATCTGATTTGCAAATCTTCCTTGTCTTTCCGAGCTGCGCCCGTCCAAATGTCTACTTCCCTCGACATTTGCACAGAGTGCAAGCCCATCATAGACCTCCCCAGGCTTAATCCAGCAGGAACCATGCAGGACAACCACCACCGTCAGGTCTCCTCGGTCGAGAAGATGCTGTCCGCCTGCACCGGTGCCCTGCTGACCTCGCTCCTAGGTACCCTTGATTCCTTGATTCCTGATTCCTGATTCCTGATCTCTCGTCCCACCATCGAAACAACCAAATGTCGGCAGCAGTCTAACATGTGAATTCCTTTTCAGTAACTCCACTTGATGTCGTCAAAACCCGTCTACAGTCTCAGGCCGCATACATTACGCCTTACACCTCTGGCTCGCTCACGCAATGTTGTCGCGAGGACTTCTTCTCCACAAACACTGGCGCAATGAAGGAAGAGCTGATGTGCAGGTGGAATCCAAACGTCGGGAGCTCAGGTACCACCGCAGCGAGCATTGAGTGCACTCTGAGCGCAGAGGCTTATGAGGCGGCCGAGTTGGCTGCGAAAAGACAGTTTAACGGAACTTTGGTAAGTGGGAAATCGTATTGCCGGGTCAAAGAACCCTTGGAGAAATTTGATTAAAATATTTTTGAAATAAGAAGACCCGTTAGTGCTTACTAATCAATTGGTTTTATTTACTATAGGATGGGGTTAGCAAGATCATCCGTTACGAAGGCATTACATCATTGTACCGTGGCCTCTCACCTGCCCTTGTCATGTCCGTCCCGACGACCATCATCTACTTTGTGGGTTACGATTACCTTCGGGATCACCTGCAGGAGCGATGGATGGACAAGAATACGGGATTGGTCCAGTATGCGCCGCTGGTGGCTGGAGGAGTAGCGAGGAGTAAGTAGCTCGTGATGCTCGATTTATTTTGTGCTTTTTTTTTTTTTTTTTTTTTTTTTTTTTTTTTTTTTTTTTTGAAAGAGGTCAAGAGGCTTAATAGATTAAAAAATGAAACGAATAGTATTTAAAAAATTTATAAGCTCGCCACAATAATGTTTGCAAGCTAAAGGTAAATGTAAGATACTTTATACAGAAACAATTTATATATTCCCTAAAGGTAAATAATAATCACTTCACAATATAACAACTATTTGGACTTTAACCCTACTTTTTTTGCTTTCCCTTCATTTTAGCCCCGCAATTGTTACAGAACCATTTACCCTTAGGCACGGTTTTGAGGTCAACACATGCAATGTGAAACCATTCAACTTCACACTAAGAACGAAAAAGAAAGAGAATCATGAGCAAAAGAGGATATTTATTGAGCTTAGTTGGGCGACGGCGACAAACAAGACATTCAACAACTAGCAAACTCACGTCTTCATTGTCACACGCCACCATCTCTCCGTATGACACCTGCTGGCAATAACAATATAGTGGCTCATTCGGATCGATTGGCATATCAGAGGTCATGGCGCTGCAAGATTAGTATGTTAAAAGTAAGAAGAAAGAGTAAGTGTGAAAGGAACAAAAGGAGATAGAGAGAGACGGGGGGAAGTGAGGAAGGGAGAAGGAGGAAGAGAGGAGCAGTGGCATGAATGAGCGATCACAAGATCTCACGTATGCTAGTGCAGCGGGTTGAAAATAACAGATATCCTTATACTCACCCTTTGGCCTTCCCACCTTTCTCCTTCCCGCTTCCCCCACCTCCCCCAGTTCCACCCCCATTCCGTTCATACCCATCGTCTGTCCTACCACCACTTCCACCTGCGCCTTTCTCTGAAATTTTCTCTTTATTCTTGCTTTTAGACGTGGCGCTGGCACCGCCAGACATGCCACTACCTGCGATCTTGGATGAAGTTCCAGGTGCCATAGATCCCGTCTTCTCCTTGTCGCTGTTGCTCTTGCCGGCCTTGGCATCTTTCGAAGTACCGACGCGGCCGGAGGGTGGTGGACTGCCACCGTCTTTGTTGCCCACTTTGCGTTCTATAGGAATATGAAGGGGTACGAATTTAGGATTGAGATGAATTAGAATTGAGAGGAGAATTGACATATTCCACAATCAGTGGATTTGCTAAAACGCAATTTCTAAGGACGTAACTCACTTTTACTTGGTATCGTTTCTGCAACTTGTATTGTGAAAGGTAAAAAAAGGTGTGTGAAAAGAAGATAGTAAACATCAAGGAGACATAGAAACACCATGTATTATTTCATTATCAAAGGCAGTATCCATTCGGCATGATGACGCTCAACGCAAGGTTTCTAATTGCAGCAAGTCCTCAATTACAGAAAAAAGAACCCCCCCCCCCCATGGAGAGCAACACCCACCATTCGCTGCCCTCTTCTCGCCACGGGAATCCTTGTCTTTCTTCTCCACCACCGCCTTTCCTTTTTTCTCCCCGCCCAGGCCACTGGCGTCATCCTTACGCGCCAATGTCCCGCCAGGCAGTTGCGCGGGTATTCGACCAGGGCCAATCATTTGCTCGTCTTCAAATTTTTGAAGATCCGTGTCGAGACGCGTGCAATGACGGTCAACCTGTAGAAATCAACGGGGAGATAGAAAATGTTGAAAGCGGATCTAAAATATCA
Organism: Endogone sp. FLAS-F59071; assembly: GCA_003990785.1. NCBI lineage: Eukaryota > Fungi > Mucoromycota > Endogonomycetes > Endogonales > Endogonaceae > Endogone > Endogone sp. FLAS-F59071. The sequence goes on along the minus strand of RBNK01002693.1, from coordinate 4,082 downwards.
ATTTTACAGAACCCGCCGAAATAAAATTGCCGGCAAATCCATGCAACGTTCTTACGACAGCGCAATTGTGCTTGGAAATGCGTGTCACGTGTGAAAAGCGGGTACTTACCGTATCGTACGTTGATTTCGCCAACGCGACCTTCTCCTCACCGCGTTTTAGCGTCTCGCCCAGCATATTTCCAAGCTGCTTCAGCTTCATTAGCCGTTCGTCGAAGGTCATGTTTTTAACATTGTCTACGAAGCCGACAGACTCAGTAGCAACGATTTCCATTAGCTCTGTGAATTCGTGGGCGTGTTTTGGGGTATTCTGCATTTTAGGATTGGAAGAAGCTCAAATCTCCAATGAGCGTATAACACCGGCAAGTGTGATTGAGACTAGTAACCTTGAGCATAACCATCGAGCTCACGCATGAGAGTAAAGTTTCGCTGCAGCTCCAGAGGTAGCGCTTCGACGGCTAAATTCCAAAAATAGATAAATGGTTAGCTTCAGAGGAGATACAGCAGAGATGAGAATTCAGTAAACATACTGTCGAGGTAATCATCCAGATAGACGAGGTTGTCGGCCTGTCTCGTCGTGGTCGAGGGCTTCATGGTTTCTTTTGCTTGTGGGGTGGTGTGGCGTGGCAGTTTTATAATGCGCGTGACGGCTCAAGTCACATGACAGCAACAGATGCTGATGTCACAGACGCCACCACAGTTTTCTTGTAAACAACTCAAACACCTCACGCGTCTCTGTTGCACCATGAATAGGAAGTCGACTGTACCCCTCCATGCTAGCGCAACAGAATTAGCGCGTGGCGTCCACCACCCCACCCTTGCAGAGATCCAGGCTGATCCTGTCTCGGTCTTGGCTGAAAACCACTGGTCCACAAAGGATTCTGATCCAATGTGGGACCCGGCAATCGTAAAGCAAATCTACAATGACGAGCTGCTCAAGACTACCTTCAATGTAAGGAAGGTCATGCTGCTCGAATTCAGCCAATACCTGGAAAAGGTATATCTACCTGCAATTTAAGCACTTTCATCTTTCATGTTTCACTAATTTTTGCTTCCCAGTTTAGTGTTTCCTAATTCTTGCCTGAAAATCTAAAAAAAATTACATTAATTCAATATTCCGCTAACCTTCATCATATATTTCGAACTCGATTCGCGCAATTCAGTATCTTTGGCCAAATTTCGATGCGACGTCTTCCTCTACAGTACACGTGCTCTCCATTGCCCTTATGATTAACGAAAAATTTCGACAGCGGGTTTCACCATGGGGTGAGTCCATTGGAATTTAGCTTGTCATCGCTGGTAGCTACGAGCTCTGATTCCAATACTAATTTTTTGAGTTCGTCGTTCGCTGTAGATGTATTAATGTCCAATCCTGCAAAATTTTCTGCTTTTTTCACGCGAGTATTACATCTCACGGCCCCACCTCTCGCTAATGAGTTGACCTTGGAGGTCCGCCGTATTTTGTTGGTGTTTATAATCAACGCGTTCCAGAGCTTGGAGAACTCTGTCGTAAGACCTGAATGTATAAGGTATACGTCTTTCATCATAATCAATTCAGATCAGATCATTGTCGCGTTTGAGGAAGGTGCATCTGACTCTCTATTGTATTTCTAATAATTCACAGACTCGTATCGCTATCCATATGGCATTGCCTTGCCAATCCATCGAGAAAAGAGCAGCAGCTCAAAAGCTTCACTCAAATGAGGAAGATGTGGAATATGCTAGAAAAGAAATTCGAAAGTAGTGGTACGAGCCTCATTAGCTGTGCTTTGGTCGTGTTTACCTTTTAGTAGCTGATATATTTTGATTAAAACGACGGTGACTGTTTTATTTAGATGATGCGACACAAAAGAAGATCGTATTTGAACGGTCGTGGGTGAGCGTGACGATGAAGGAATTTATTAACATTCTGTATTCCATTCCTGAATCCGGAGATGGTAAGGGAAAAAAAAAAAACAAACATCCCCACCATTATTGGCGCACCTGAAACGTGGAGCACGTAGAATTCTAACGGCATTCGCTCGATGTAAACGACATACTCTTAGCCCCTGCTGATGCGATACGGTACTGTGAACGTTTTCTGGAATTGCTCATTGACCTTGAGGCTCAGCTGCCTACTCGGCGGTATTTCAATATGCTCCTGGATGATCATCAGGTGCTAATCCTTTGTAAGAGAGCACCGCTTGTGAACAGGAAGCAGGACAGGTGCGTAGCGTTTCATTCATGCGTGTTTTCCTGGCTGTGTCTGCCGGATTATGCTCAATGGAGTCAACGAAGTCCACCTTGAACATTACGAATTCGGCCACAACTACATTTTAAGTTAACTGGAATTGCTCAATTCTTTTATTTGCAGCAATTTGTTCAACCAATTGCTAGAAATCCTGCGGTTTTACGCCGGTTTTGAAATCAATGATCACACCGGGTTGGCATTGACCGATGCGCAGATGACAGAGCTACATTGTGGGAGGTTGATGGAATTACAGGTATGTAATCAGCTATTACAGATAACCTAATGGCTGCCCATTGTTGAAAAGACAATGGAAATTTTGATGGGTTACCGTGAATGCTTATACCGATACTATGGTTTATATTTTCAGCTCATCGCCTTTAAGCACTTCAAGACCTCTCTCTTGGACCTAGCCCTCTCAAACCTCGCCTCCATTGAGCGCCGTCCGGACTTACTGAAGTATTTCAAGCAATTAGATGACGCCGATCTGGTGAAGCTTTGCGACCACTTGGGAATGCGGAGCGACGTGTTGATTGAATTTAAAGGAATTGACAAGCGTGAAGTGCTACTGGAAGCATTGGCGCAGAGGTTTGAAAAACGGACAAGTCAGATTGAGGCAATCAATGCCATGCCGCTTTATCCCGATGAGGTGCGTATGGTTGTCGTTCCTTTATATACTTGGCGAATATGACAACTTCAAAAATTTAATTAAAATAAAAAATAAAAAATAAAAAAACTCGCATGTTTTCCGCAGACTACCCTGTTCAACGACACCCTGATCAAGACGCAATTTTACTCTGGAGACACTCCCCTTGCCCTGCCAAAACTGAATCTGCAGTTCCTTACTATCCACGACTATCTATTGCGGAACTTCAACTTATTCCGGCTAGAAAGTACCTACGAGATCCGGCAGGACATTGAAGACGTCGTGAAGCGTCTTGCGCCCAGGATTACATATCCGGATCGTAAAACCGAGTTTTCAGGATGGGCGAGGATGGCGGTACAAATACAGAGTCTAAGGTATGGGAGATGGGATGATCGAGATTTATCTACAAAATTCCGATTGCTTTTTTAAAACTATGTTGCAAACTTTGATTGTAGCATAGTGGATGTTGCACCACCGAATTTGGGAGAAAATAAGCCTGCACACGTTAAAGCAGATGTGAGTCTCCGTTTTTCAAACTGGCAATAAAGTGATGAAGAATTCTTCGATATTTCTCATCTTCGAATTTACTTATTGACCTAAACCCTCCAGATCGCCTTTAACCTGAGCCGCTTCACGGATTCGATCAAAGCCGAATGGGACTCGCTCAGGCGGCATGACATCTTGTTTCTTCTTAGGATTCAAGCGCATGACGGATCTGGAGATCGGTATAAGGACGATACCGACTTCCGGCAGCATTTCGGATTGAAGTATATTAGGGGTTGCGAGGTTTCGGATATTATTGGAGCAGATGGTAAGAGTTTGTTACGATTTCGTGTTTTATTCTATTCTCTAGACAGTTTGCTTGTTGTAAAGGTGGTTCGCTTACGGAATTCTTTGTGTCCGCCGCTAGGCAAACCAATTGATGAAGTTGGAAAGCCCAGAATTGATGATAAGAACCCAAAGCTCGGTGGATCGACTAGGACCTTAAGGGTCTGGTTAGATCCGAACCAGTACAAGGTCAATAAGTTATATATGTGTAGATTGGATGTCACAGCAAGCGTATCTCACCCATCACTCATTCGAATTATATCGACATACAGATAGACATGGATCGATATAACGACAAAGAAAGTGAGGACGTTTACGAGACTTTCAATATACTTGTGCGGAGAAAACCGAAGGTACATTGAACATCTTAAGTAGCAGTCACTC
>RBNK01002692.1:0-10235 GCA_003990785.1 Endogone sp. FLAS-F59071 | reverse complement strand
GGAGGCATGTTTTTCTAAATATTTTGTAGGCTTTCTTACATTTTACTTGAAACTTTGCACTGAGGGAGGCAGGAAAGAATTCACTTGTCTAGGTGGAGAAAAGAGAGGGTATTCCTACTTGAGCAGTATATATGTAAATAGCAATTGGCTGCATTATTTTATTGTTGTTACTTTTAGAAATATGACCTTGCACCTAGTATAGAGCTAAATAAGCGAATTGAAATGAGAAAAGTCCCCAACTCAATTGAGTTGAGCATTAAGGCTTTGAATCTATCTGAATTCATTTCTGAGCATAAGTTATTATTGAGCTTTTTATAAAGGATGTTTAAGATGTTGGGCTTTAAGGTTGTTTACATTACAAAGAGCATCCTACATTCTTAAAGAATGAGTATATAGCTGGGATTAAGTACCCAAAGTGTAATATTGTACTAAAGCTTATTAATCAAGATTTCTAATTAAACAGGCAGAAGAAGAAATCTGGTGATTCTATAGACTTATATAGCATCATTCTATGACTCTACTACTTAAAATATTTTATAAGTTTTCATATAGAAAACATGCCTCTAAAAAGAGCAAAGGAGATTCTCAGAAATATCTCTAAGATGAGTGCTAGTCAAATTTGAAAAATATATATTAGGAAAATATTAAACAATATTACTAACATTTATGAACAAAAAACTATAAACTTGAATGCTAGTTATAAACTATGAACTATTTTTAATAAATAGTACAAATAATATAAACTATACTAGAACAATATAGCAAAAGAACAAACTATTCTAGAACTCTTCAAAATTATACTAGAATAGCATATGTAGTAAAGAATAAACTATTATAGAATAGAATATTATAATAGCTAACTCCCAATTTGCTTGATTTCCACGAATTTACCACTATACTCAATTTGGAGTTACTGTAACTTTCCATCTCCTTCTATTTTTAGTCATTTATAATAGTTATTTCTGCCTAATGACTTTTATTTTTATAATACAATATTTTTATCTGCAAAATATCACTACCAGTATCATTACACAATTTGCAATAATCAGATAGTACTCAATTTTATATAAATACCTCCTTTATTTCTATCTAAATAAATCAGTTTATATAAAGTTTTGGAATATCTTAATATCAGTTATAGTAAAGCTTGAATAAGTATAACAAGTAGCTGTTAGTAAGGATATGCAAATAGAGATATTGTATCTATAATTCTAAGTATTCTCAATATATGTAGAATGACTGATTATTAGTATATTTGTTATATCTTAATGCTAACTGGTAGGAGAGTTATCAAGAGACTAACTCTTATATCCTTATTTAAGCAGAACTAAACTACTCTTTCAGGTAATAACAGTATACCTATAATAGAAGACAGTATCATTTAAGACAGATTACTGATAGATACCTTTACTTTTTATATAAAGAAGATTATCAAATAGCTTTAGCTCTAAAGAAGAAAAATTCATTATATCTGACCTATCTGATAGTAACTATAGTAAAATAAGAGAATCTATTACCTTTCTTACAGTATATAATAGGTTATTATTAGATGAAGAGTCAGCTATTGATTTTAGTTATAACCTATAAGTATTATTTTATGAAACATCTGATTAAAAATCAGATGATAAACTAGAAATCAATATTGTGATGGACTAAAATACATTAATGGCAAAATACTCGGGATTGAGCAAGTGCAGAAAATATGTTTCAGGGGTCTTAGCAGTTTATACAGTAGCGTCTTAAGAAGGGTATGTGTCAATGTAAGTGTTTAACTAGCAAGAATTAAGTGTGATTAATTGAATAAAGTGTATCTGTTAGAATCTCGAAACTATCTCAATTGCTTACTCCTTGAGTAAGGCTTCAGTATCCCTCAGGTTATCTGTTGTAAGCTTCCTTAGCTTGTTGCAGTCCGAATTTTATTGATAATTGTGAGCGGAGTATTTATAAGAAATTACAAGGTGCTATATGGGCAGCTACCCAGATTACTACTTGAATTTCTGATTGGCTTGGCTAAATATAAGGTACAAATTGATTGGCTAAGATATAGTAAAATGATATATCAGGTTATAATGTAATTGGGTGATAAAATAATATATTAGATTGAAATACTATTTTAGGTTATAGTGTAATTGCGAATCTCAGCAACACTTCAAGTCTCAGCAATGCTACAAGTCTCAGCATTATTGCAAGTCATATGACTTGTGATCTCACATGATCAAATTGTATATCATCACAAAATGTTCCATCACATCTCCTTCCTTTCTGCGAGTTAGACTTCAAGGTACAGTTCTAACTCGGAGAAATCTCTTTATAACTGTTTTACCTCTTCCTCTAGCTCCTTCATGTCATTCTGTATCAGTTGATTTAGTTGGTGCATACTGCACCGAAAGTGATTCAAAGCACTAGGCTTGTGCTTGAATAGTTGATAAATCCGTTCAGCCATTTTTGCAGTATAGGCAGAGAGTGCTCCTTTGAGGGCTTGTTGACAGATTTCTCTATCCTTCCGGTTCCAGATATGTTTAACTTCTTCATCCCAGAGTTGTGTGATTCGGTAGTATTCCTTCCATTCATTGATTCGTACTAGGTGTTGCCTCCTTTGAATGTTGCGTACAATCGATCGGGTCTTCTGTAGGGTAGATCCTTCTATCTCCTCAAGGTCCTCCAGAGGTTCTATATGTCAGTAGGCCTCAATCAGGCTGACTCGGACTTCATGGAAGTTGTTCCATCAGGGCATGATATTTCTTGAGGCGGTTTCAGTAGACAGTATAGAGTAAGATCGTTCCTGTCGTTTTTCATAACTGATATGTAGTTCCTTTTATACTGGCGATATAGTATGGTCCTTCCCATTTTGGGTCCAATTTTGCTGACCAGGAGGACTCTACTATATTTCGGTATAGTAAGACTTAGTCACCAATCTTCAATTTCTTAGTTTCCTTGTATTCCTTTTCATAATTCTTCTTTTATCGATCTTGTACAATGGTAATAAATTCTCTCGCCTTGTTTTAGACATTGTGTAATTCTTGAATTTCCTTTGTCATATGATGCTCGATTTGCATTTCCCAGGAGGTGTGGTTGGGTTCCAGGGTAGTCATTACTTAGTCTACCAGCTGATGAGCTTTTCTTCCATAAGTGAGCTCAAAAGGGGTAAACTTTGTTGTCTCTTGTTTCATTGTTCGTAGTGTAAATAAGGCAGAAGGTAGATATAAGTCCCAATCTCCTTCTTGTAATTGTACTACTTTAGCAATCGTGTTCTTGATGGTTTGATTTGTCTGTTCAGTGAGTCCATTTCCTTGGGGATGGTAGGCAGTAGTCTTTATCTGGCAGATTTCGAAGTGTTGTATCAATATCTGCACGAATTCATTAACGAATTCAGTTCCTTGATCAGAGGTCATTTCATAAGGTATTCCATGGTGGCAGATAATATCTTCATAGATAAAAGGTGTAATATTAAGGGCATCTGCAAGGGGCAAGGCTCTTGCTTTAGGGTACTTGGTCAGATAATCTACTGCTACTACAATATATCAATTTCCTCTAAGTGTTCTTGGTAGTGGTCCAACAATGTCTATTCCAATATGTTCAAAGGGTCCTCCGGGTACAATTGGTTGTAAGGTCTCGATTTCCTTTCCTCGGCGCCTCTTCTAGCAAGTGTTGCATCTCCTGATATATTCTCTAATGTCTTCATACATGTTCTTCCAATAATATTTTTCTGATAATCGTTGATATGTATTGTCTATGCCCATATGTCCTGCCAGCTGATGATTGTGAAAGGCCTGAAGTGCCATTTGCTTTTTGTATTCAGGAACTACAAGTCATGTCTGTCCTCTGTGCCATCAGTAAAGTATATTATTTTTGATAAAATAGTTGAGTGCTATTGTCCGTATAAGCTATTGATCGTTTTCATTCATCGTCCCAGTAAAGGTTAGGTTACTGAGGTAATCCAAATATCCATTATAGAGTTCAGTGTTCATTGGGTAGGTATATTCTTTTTGGTTCGGGGTGTCGGTCTCGGATAAATTGGGGTAGGCATGAGAGGGTGTCCACATTCTGATGATTCCATCCTTTTCTGTATTGCGTCGTGAAGTCATATTCCTGCAGTATGGCTAGCCATCTTGCATATATTCCTATCAGATTTGGTTTGTTCCAAAGCCATTTGAGGGCTGAGTGATCTGTTATCAGAGTGAACTGCTTTCCAATCAGGAAGTGGCGGAAGTGTTGTACGGCCCAAATGACTGCTATGCATTCTAGCTGAGTGGCTCCATAGGAAGGTTCTGCTCCATGGGTGGCTCATCCTGCATAAGCAATCACATGTTCTCTATCTTTGTCATCTTGTGCCAGGATTGCTTCGAGTCCAAATGATAATGCATTTGTATATAATTTGAATACTTTTGTGAGATCTGGTCTTGCCATTACTGGTGTGTGGGTAAGTGCTTCCTTGATCAGGTTGAAGGCAGTTTGTGTGGCTGACGTCTATTCCCATGCTCTTCCTTTTCTTTGCAACATGTGCAGAGGTGCAGCAATTTCAGAGTAACCAGGGATAAACCTTTTATAGAACTGGACCAGTTCTAAAAATCCTCGTAAGGTCATCTTATCTTGTGGGGTTGGGAAGGCCTTGACGATTTTGGTCTTCTTTGGGTCTGGGCGGATTTCTCCTCCATTAATTATAAATCTAAGGTATTTGATTTTCTTTTGCCCAAAGTAGCATTTTGTTGGCTTGATCCTTAATCCATGTTTTCTAAGTCATTCGAATACTTCTCTCAAAATCACCATGTGTTCTGCGAAGTTCTCCGCATAAATGTTGATATCATCGATATATACAATCACTCCATGTCCAATCAAATCATAGAAGATCTCGTTCATTGCAGCCTGGAAGATGGCAGGTGCATTGCAAAGTCCAAAGGACATTCTCATGAATTCATACTGTCCAAATGGTGTCACAAATGCTGATTTCTCCTATGCTTCAGGTATTATTCCAATTTGGTTATATCCTGCCCATAGGTCCAAGGTTGAATAGATTTGCGCTTTTTTCAACATGTTTTGTAAGTCTTCTGAGTGCGGGATCGGATATGCATGCTTCTTGGTGACTGAGTTCAATTTGCGATAGTCAATAACCATTCTCTGTCCATCTTTCTTTGGTACTATACTGATAGGTGACGCCCAAGGGCTTTTTGATCATATGATCACTTCTGACTCCAATAGCTCTTGAACATGCTTTCGTACAAAGTCATAATAGTTGGCTAGCAATCTGTAGAGTGCCTGTTTGATTGGTTTGGCATCTCCTGTATCAATATGGTGAGTGAAGAAGGCTTGGTCCAGTAGGTCCTTGAAACTGATCACAATAATATCCTCATACTCCTTCAGTAGGTCTCATAACTGTTTCTTCTGATTCGGTAACAGGTTTTCATTGAGGGAGTAGATGTGCTTCTTAGCGCTTTCCTGGTCGTCCAGTCTTTCCATTATTACATTTACTTGTCCAGTCAATCTAAATTCTTTCCTTCCACATCATGTTTCTCCTAAGTTCTCTACTTCCTTCAAAGGTTGCTGTTTACATTTGATGATCACCATTTGAGCAATTCGATCGCCTTGGTATACTTTGAATTGACTGTGGTTATGGTTAACTAATCCAACCTCGATTTCTCCTCTATAGTCTTTGTCTATTAATCCAGGGAATGCTCCTATTCCAGAGTTGCAGTAGAGTCCACTTCTTGCCCATACTTGCATACATTGTCTGGGTGGTAGGGTGATAGCAATTCCAGTTTTTACGAAGGCTGATGATTTCGGTTCTAGAGTGTAGTCTTCATCTGTGTATAGGTTATATCCTGCAGCTCCTTCAGTTTTCCTCTTCAGTACGATTGCACTTTCTGTCAGTTTCTTAACTCGGGTTGCTGTATCTTTTTCTTCAACTGTGAACACTTCTTCAAAGGTAGGGACATTTAGTTCCTTCCACTGTTCATGAGTTGTGTCTTGAGGTAGGTTCTGCCACAAGTTCTTCCACCACTAATAGCATATGCTGATATGTTCATCGAGGTGAATTATTTCCTCTAGTGCGATGATTTCTTCTTCTGAGTCTGAGTCGCTTTCTTCGATTAGGGTTGGTCCATCATCTTCATCATCTTCCTGGAATAAGGCTCTGACTTCGATAGATGTCTGAGTAGTGTAAACTTCATTGCCCCAATCCTTAGGTACTTCCTCATCTTCATTTTCTTCAGGTATCATCTGTTCCTATTCTTGATCATAATGTTTCTTCCAAGTCCCGTAGTAATTGATATCATATGGTTCATCCGGATATCTAACCCAGTTTTTGCATTCCCAGAGGTCATAGGGATTAACTTCATCTCAGTAGTATCCTTGCAGGTAGATGTTATGATTTCCCCAAAGACGTCCTTTGCCAATATGTCCAATATTTGTCCAAAAGCAGTCCCATACTTCTCCAGTATTGTCTGTGAATGGATGAGGGTTCCCTCCATTATACGGTCCATGATTCATTGAGGGTGGAGTCCTTCGGCAGGTCTGTGACAATCTCGGTTTCTTGATTTTCTTTTCAGTTGGCAGATGCATCTCCAAGGTGTCCTCGTAAGGTATCAACTTCATATCACTGCAAGTGCATATCATCTCGGCACAATAGATGTATTGCTCACAGAATGGGCACCTAGTATTCCTCATGTTGTATTCAATCAATTGATTCTTCTTCAGAGGCGTCAGGCAGCAGTATTTACTATGGATTACCACATTTGCTTCTTTTTCCACCATGTTGAGGTGTGCCCGTTCGGGGGTTATTTCTTCATCCGTGTCACTTTCGTCTTCTGGCCTTTGAGTGAGTTTCGGTACTATTGTAATTATTAGCTTATTATATCTCTCCTATCAATAATCGATGCATCAACGATCGATCATACGTCACTTAATTGTGGCTTAGACAATCTTTGTTTTGTATCAACCAATCATAAATTAGCATTAATAAATACACGCATATTAGCTTCATTAGCCAGTGTGCTCTTTTACTCCAAAAACACACATTTGAAGATCAAATTTCAACAGGTTATGAGCCCCGAGCCACTCGAATTGCAGCTCGACAACCTGAGATCTACGCAATCATAGCATCTACGCAATTATAACTGCGATTACTGTAAGTGTTTATTTAAAATTATAAACAATGCATCAAACAAAGTGATAAACAATGCGACAAACGACACCGCGATAAAGCAACGCGATAAACATGTAACAATGCTACACAATGAAATGGACAACCTATACACATCATCATCATCAGCAACAAGATCGACAAGATTGCGGTCTAAATCAAAAACAGATAACAGATATCAAACCCTTGACGATGACGATGGATTGGATAGCAACCATCAGAGCAATATCGCATTTAGCCTCGATCGACAGGAACAGATAGCTATAACGATCAGAAATCAGGAAGATAAATTAGACACACTTGCAACCCTAATGGGCGAATTGATAGCAAAAATCGACAAAACAATCACATCACCTAGCGCGCCAACCAATCAGAACGCAGCTACAGAAGGCAACACGCCACAAAGATAATTACCATCATCATCACCAACAACATCAACAAAGCTTAACGATCTGGCAAAGGAGTACCTGAGATCGATCAATAAATTCGATGGATCAGGTGGCGCACCCAGATTGTTCGATTACTTTGATGCCGTAGAGCAATTTATCACCAGCGCCAATCTATCAGTACAAAAGGAGGAAGTCAATGCAGCGATCAGTAAAATTACAGGCAACGCTAGAATGTGGTTATAGAGGCACGTGAACACATCAGGAGAATTTGATTCGTGGGATGAGCTTAAAGAGGCTATGATGCAAAAATACGCACCAATGGAACAATTGTTACGAATGCGCAATAAGCTTGCAATGATGAAGCAAAAAGGATCGATTGAAGATTATAATGACACATTCAACCGAATTATGGTGCAAATCGAAGATATGACTGACACAGAAGCTATACCGCAATATCTCCGGGGTCTAAGCCCCAGGTACTGGGAATTAATACTTGTGCCGGAGAATATATCGACAACGCTGGAGGCTTTACAACTCGCATGCATCAGGTTTGACCCGGATAATAAACAAAGGCGCGACGAAGCCCACACGATGGACTGAGGCGGCTACCGAGGCGGCGACCGAGGCGGCTACTGAGGCGGCGACCGAGGCAGATACCGAGGCAGCGACCAAGGTGGCTACTGAGGCGGCAGTCGCGACAATCGAGGTGGAAGTGCCAGACAAAGCTGAGGCTATAATAACAATAACGGAAACAATCGAGGAGGTCATAATGACAGAGGCAACCGAGGCGGCGATCGCGGAGCCAATCGAGGTGGGAATTTTTGGGGACACCCTCGGAAATGTTATGTCTGTGAGGGAGAACATAGAATATTTCAATGCAACAAATTCAACGATTGGGTAAAAACAGAAAAAGAAAAGGCTAAACCAAGAGCCAAAGCAAATCTGGCAATTGGCGCTATCATCGATTCGGGTGCCACGCAACATATGTTCAACCAATTGGAGCTTTTCGAGACGGTGGCTGAGCACGACGGCTTGGTCACGTGTGCAGGGAATGAGAAATTATGCGCGACATATGTTGGGACAATTGAGCTTGATGATGAGCTGAAATTACGGGACATCTTATATGTACTGGAGATCGCCAGAAATTTAATATCTGTGCAGGTGTTGATACATGACGGAAATGACATAACCTTCAAAAGCGACGGATCAGTAATTAAAATTGGCACGGATCATGAAGAAATTAAAATCGGACAAGCCGATGGTGACCTATTTCATTTATCGACATCAGAGCTAGAGCTAGAAGCAAACATCGCCAATTCCAAGATTGCAAACATCGCCGATTCCAAGATCGATGACTATATATTATGGCATCACCAACTAGGCCATCCGGGCCGAAATACTCTGCAATCAATCATCAAATTTGTCACAGGGCTCGGAGATGTGTGGCTGTCAACCGGACAAATCGAAATATGTGCCGGGTGTGAACACGCAAAGTCGCACCACAAGCTATTCGGACATGTGAAAAATCGATCGATGGAGCCTATCGGAAGGGTGCACACAGATCTGTGCAGGCCGATGCCTATGCCATCAGTCAATGGAGCAAAATATATATTAACTTTCATCGATGACGCCACTTGCTACATCACAATATATTTTATTGACAACAAAAGTAATACATTTGATCGATTCCGGACATTCAAGGCATTCGCCGAGATGCAATCGGGCCGAAAACTCAAGATTCTCCGATCAGATGGAGAAGGAGAGTATGTAAACACCGAGATGTGCGAATTTTTAATCAAACATAGAATTCATCACAAAATGACAACACTGGACACGCCGCAACAAAACAATATAGCCGAACGATATAACCAGACATTGATGGAGTCAATCCGGGCAGTTAAAATTACTGCTAGCATACCTGACGAACTTTGGGCGGAACTTGCCATAAGTGCTACATATTTACGCAACCGATTGCCAATGCAAGCCAATAAGGAGAGTGCTTCACCATTCGAATTATAGCATGGTCACAAGCCTGATATTAGTAACTTGCGCATCATATGGGCTGATGCATATATGCATATGCGCAAGGAAAAAAGGTCGAAGCTGGTGCCCCGATCTAAAAAGCTTAAAATGATTGGCTATCATGACGAAAAGAAGGCGTACAGGCTCTGGGATCCAACCAATAGGAGGATAGAGATCAGCCGCAACGTCACATTCGATGAATCTATTATATTAAAATCCCCAACAATCGTCAATCCAGAAGATCAAGAATATGTCATCAAAGCAATCATCGGAGAACACAAGCTTGATGAAAAAAGGGAATATCTGGTTAAATGGCTAGGCTATGATGATGACGACAACACCTGGGAGCCAATCGAACAATTGATCGACACTGAAGCTCTACAAATTTGGCAAGATTGGATGTCAGAAGCTAATTTAATTGAATCGACCAATGATCCAATGACCTACAAGGAGGCAATTTCTCTGCCTGATGCAAAGCTTTGGGAGGAAGCGATCAATCAAGAGCTTAAATCACTTAAGAATAATGACACGTGGACGATTGTACCTAAGGTGCCTGCGGGATGCAAGCCGATTGGATGCAGATGGGTATTTAAAAAGAAACTCAACACTGATGGATTGGTTGCCAGGTACAAAGCGAGATTAGTTGCCAAGGGATATTCACAACAGCAAGGAATTGATTACGATGAAAC
>RBNK01002691.1:0-10255 GCA_003990785.1 Endogone sp. FLAS-F59071 | reverse complement strand
TTGCAGAATTTCATGAAGTGTCTGATGCGCATGTTCGCGGCTGAACAGCGGGGAGTAGTCTTTCTCGAGAACGTTATCAATCTCCGCCGCCGCCGGCATACTATCATTGAGGTGATCCCCATGCCGCGGGACCTGGCACTGGACGCGCCGGCCTACTTCAAGGTTCGTGGTTGGGGCGTTGTGATGGTTGTTTCATGTGTAGGACGTCACATTAATCCTATACTATTCCAAATATTTCTCTTTTCGCAGGAGGGCATTCTGGGGAGCGAGTCCGAATGGTCGCAGCACAAGAAACTGATCGACACGGTAGCGCGCGGCGGTTTCCGCCGCTCGATGGTCAAGGAAATGCCCTACTTCCATGTGTGGTTTGGGCCCGATGGAGGGTACGGGCACGTGATTGAGGACGAAGGAGAGTGGGACGAGCGGTTTGGAAAGGTAAGTCCCACAGGAACGAGAGGGGATGTTGGAAGAGCTGGTTTGGACCGCACGCTCATTTATTTTCTTGCATCTCTTCGGCGCGATGTAGGAAATCGTCGCAGGTATGCTCGACCTGGATCCTGGGACGTGGCGGAGGCCGAGGAAGCAGGATTCTCGAAACGATCAGCGGAGGGTGCAGGAGTTCTCAAGGGGATGGAAAAAGTGGGATTGGACGGCGGCGCTAGAGGGAGGGGAATTTGCGCAGGAGTGAAAGAGCGGGGGTCGTGTGAGGATTTCGCGTTGAATGTTTTTTTTTCTTTTTTCATAAAAAAAAAAAAGAAGAAAAAAAAGAGAAAGGAAAGGAAAGGAAAGGAAAGGAAACAGGAGAGCAGGAAACAAATGTCGATCGTAATGGCAGGACGAGCAGTTGGTGGAACAATTCCAATTGTAAGATAGTATTTTTTATTTTTTTTATTTTTTCTTATTTCGGGCAAAACTGGACCGTACGAAAAGAGAGCGTAGTGGACAACTTGCATGTACTATAAACCTTATCTTATTTACCCCATTGGTATACGTAGAACTATATTTTGAAGGTTTACGATAAAAGGGTTTATGAATCCTACAACCTTGCTTATCTAACCATGTGCTTGAGATGAGATAATAATGTGTCGAGCCTCCTCAGGGCCTGGGGTTTGGTGCAAAAGGATTTCTCAAGAGGATCTCACTCTAAATACTAGCGATACTTGCTTAGATGTTGACGTCTCGCCGATGCCCTTTTTTCTTCACCGAAATGGTTCTACATGTATGAAACCTTTTAAGATATTATGTTCAAACATACATGGGAGAATTCTGTTCTCTATGCTTACGAAATATGAGCTTTTAAAGTCAAATATTTTGTTAATCTTTCAATCAACCATTGCGATTTTTTCTTTTATAACTATGAAACTTATCTTCCCAGCTTGTAAATGCTGGTTGTGTCATGCCAAGCTGCATACTACAGTGGCTGTGGCTGCTCCCCATTTCCTTGTTATATCTAGGCAAAATATTATTTTATTTAGTTGTATATGATAATTTTTTTAAAGAAAGGGAGAGTTTACAACTAGTAAACAGCTTATAAAAGACAAAAGAATATTGTCAGTATTAGCTTACCTTCTTCACTCTACAGAAAATAAGAACTGACTATTTGAAAACTTGAACATAGGTGATAAATAGCAGTGGAGGCAATGAAGGTGAAGTATTTATTAGGAAAAAAGGGGGGGAAGAGATTATCTGAACCTCCAAACATAAATTACTTTGAATATGAATTACTTTGTCCTTGTCTACAGCTAGCTGGTTCCTAGTTCACAGCTTGCAGATTTGTAAAAAGGAAGCCTCCTTTTGTTTTAATTTTAATTTATTACACCCATTATTTTTAAGTTTGAACTAAGGTGCCATGTAGGAGTTTGGCTAGGGCGATGCATCAGTTAAAAGATAATGTAGGTAATGCAGGTAAATGTGATGTCAAAAAATCTCAAAAATAGCGCACGTAGAAGAACAGAGCTCAGAGGCCGGGAATACAATAATGGTTTTCTTTTATTTTTACATAATTAATTAATTAATTATCATCCTTCTCAAAAAAAAAAAAAAAAAAAAAAAAAAAAAAAAAAAAAAAAAAAAATAAAAAAACAGAGCTCAGAGGCCGGGAATACAATAATGGTTTTCTTTTATTTTTACATAATTAATTAATTAATTATCCTTCTCAAAAAAAAAAAAAAAAAAAAAAAAAAAAAAAAAAAAAAAAAAAAAAAAAAAAAAAAAAAAAAAAAAAATTGACATTTTCTCCTTTTATTTGTACTGTTAAATCCCATTGCCTTACCAATTGGTTGAATTTTAAGTGCATCAGACAACATTGAGAAATAAATGTTTCACCGTAGCGAATGCTATAGAAACGTGACGTCATTGTCGCAAATTCTGTCATGTTCTATGGAGTCCACGCCACGCTCCTTAGCCTTTTCGCAATTCGCAAAAACTTACTTTACTTCTTCTTCTTCTTCTTCACGAACAACACACCCACCGCACAAAAAAAAAAAAAATGTCTCTCGCACCCGAAGTTCTCTGGGCCCAGCGCGACAACCTCATCTACCTGACTATTCAGGTTTCTGATATCAGTGTGAGTCTCATTGGGGAGGAGTGGGAGAGAGAAACGGGGAGAGAGAGACGGGAAAGAAAATAATTGCAAACACGTAAGGCCGCGAAGAGAGAGGTGCACGTCTGCCATGTTGGTATCTAACGAATTGGCACATGGACGTTGACGATCTCATTTTTTCTACGTCCTTCTACGTCTTTAATGTCGCAGGAACCTATTATCAAGCTGGACGATAAAAAATTATACTTCAAGGGCAAAGGTGAACAGGAGCAAAGGACTTACGAAGTCGATCTCGAGTTCTTCGGTGACGTGGATCCTGAGGTGAGTTTTCTCGGTGGATCGAAGTTTTATACCGATTATTTTCGCGTTATTTTTCTGTCCATTTCGACATTTCGCTCACAGACGCGTTCGCATACCCCCCACTTTTGCACTCCATCCAGGCCTCTAAGCAACAGCTCACCGCACGCAACCTCAGTTTCATTATTTACAAGAAAGGCAAGCACGGGTTCTGGCCACGCTTGCTCAAAGACAAGATCAAGCCGCACTTCCTCAAGACGGACTTTGCCAAGTGGAGGGACGAGGATGATGAGGACGAAGAAGCTGGTTCCGAAGGTCAGGACGCTTTTGGTGGTATGGACTTCTCAAGCATCATGAACTCGGCAGGCGGACCAGCGTTCGGGGGGGGAGCACCCACGGAGGACGACGACGATGAAGATGATGAAGAAGGTGAGGAGATTGTGTTTTTGAAGGGACTTTGGTTATTTATGTCGTTGTGATTTTACTTTGACGTGGGTGGTAGAGAATAAAAGAGTACGAGCTATTAAACTTTGTTCCGTATCCTAACTGACCCTCTTCCTGACCACCTCATTGCGCTACTCCCTCGCCACGCACCACTACAGGTATGCCCGAGCTGGAGGAAGCCCCCGCATCGAAGGCCTAACTTCATATACCGCCATATCGAACACTCGAGAGGTTTCAGGAATGAACCACAGTAGGACATGATAGAGGCGAGAAGGCGGCATGTGGTAACTTTGGGTTTTTTTCTTTAGTTTTAGGTAGGTAGGAGAAGCAGCCGTCCCATGTAACACATTTATGTAATTCTTTCATTGGGCATGAGCGCGAAAGTAAGGGCGGTTGTTGTGCTTGAGCTAAGGTCTATGTAAAACTTTGAGTTTTTTTGCGGAGGCTGTGAGATTGTGTAGGCTAATATGAGCCGCTGTCTGCAAAACAAGCTCCATTTCGAACATTACAGATATCTGTGATTAAGGGATTTTGTGAAATGAGAAGGCCAATATGTTGTAACAGCAATTTAAAGCAGAGGGCGCAAAAGGATTACGATAGTAAATAATTGATCCAGGGTCAAGAAGAAAACTAAATATACATCATTGTCATTCACGGTATACTATCCAAACCCACATCTCGTGCCCTTGCCACACTCCGTCCATCGAAACATCTAAACAGTTATGAAATACAGAAACATTACGGTCACCAATCTTCGTACCAAAAATAATCCCCCCAAAAAAATAAAATAAAATAAAATAAAAAAAAAAAAAAAAAAAAAAAAAAAAAAAAAAACATAGGATACTATTGCCTATCTCTCTTCCTATCAACCTGCAGCCACCACTTCGCCTAGAATCGCTGCTGCTGCTGCTGCTGCTGACGTTTGACATCCGCAGCTGAGGGGGGTGGCGGGAGGAATGGCATCATTCCTCCTGAAGAACGGTGTAAAGAGAAACGTGATTAATGTGAGCTAAGTTCATGCGGGAAAAAAAAAAAACAAAAAAAAAAAAAAAAAAAGGCAAGATAGAGAGACAATAAAATGACCTGCATATACCTGTACTTGCGCCACCCGCACCACTCTCGTTCGTCGCCGGTCTCGGACGCGTCGGCCGCTGCAACACGGTGGTCGGAGGAGAAGGAGAAAAACATAAATTATTCACAAACGGCTAAATTAGCTCATATACAGATCCACGATCTCTCCCAACTCACATTCCCGATAGTGATGCTAATGGTCTGCCCTTCCTTAAGGCTATAGTCCTTCTTGGGCCCCGCCTCAACAGGCGGCGCCGCGGCAGCCTGTTTTTCAGCGCGGACCTGCCTGTTTGTCGGAGCGACGTTAGTGGATGTAGATAGAGAAGCGACGAAACAAGGTTACGCACTTTATAAAGTCCTGCAACGTGACGTTGAAGTCAAAGGCCTCGGTACGCTCCTGGAAACCCATGCCAATGAAGGCGTGGCGGCCTAGGGCGGGTGGACGAGGGAGAGATATAAGATTGATCATTCGACAAAGTCGCGAAGCGAGATGTGTGAGGGCTTACCATGGTCCTCCACCTTGAGTACAAAGTAGCGACTAGAGTCGAGTACGGACTCCACCGAGTTGTTGGTGGGGTCGTAAGGACATAGAGCGAAGAGGTCGCCTAGTACGTGCGTCGAGTATGAATCATGTGAGACAATTCTATTTGATATTCACTATACGACACTCTAAATCATACAATCCGCAATAATCACGTTTAAAACGTGGGAAAAAAAGGAGTTACCTGTGCCACTGTCCTCAAGTTTGATGAAGCATTTGTCTCCCTTGCTGATGATCCGTAACCGGCCCTTCCAGAGAAAAGCCTCCATGTCACCCCAGTCCGCGGCCCTGCAAAAACCGAATTCGGCGATGCGTCAGAAACCTAGGCGCAGGCAGAAAAGCGTATGGCCAGAAAACCGGTCTGGAAACGCTTACCGGTACCCCCTGCTGGACTGACGTGGGGGGATCCGGTATACTGGTTGGTGTAGAGGGATATCAGCCGGAAAGCACGAGACGGATTGTGGGACGATACAGGGCTGAGGGAGAGGTTAGACGTACCATAGCATTCTCTGATGACGAGCAGCACAGATTCGTAATCGTCGTCCATAGCAGTGAGAGGTGAGGAGGACCAGCCACGTTTCCAGGCTTTGCAGCAATTCCAAATGACTCACGTGAGGCAAAATGTGCTACGTCACAGAATTAGTGTCACATGATCAGAGTGGCTTGGATCAAGAATAAACGGTCCTGGTGGTTTTCTTATAAACAAAAGCCTTCTTCTCCTTCACAGCCGAATTCGACAATGGTAAGCTTATGCTAACGGCTCCCAACCCTCGTGATAGATTTGCCTGTAAGGCTCTTTGTTCTCCTTATTCACAACCTTTCATCCACTCAGGTTAAGATCAGGTTGGCCAGGAAGGAAAATCTGAACTGGAAGATCAACTACCTCGCTGCGCAGGTGCAAACCGACCGCTTGACCATCGATTCGTGTTTGCCATTCATCATACCGTTAGGGCTAATATTAAATTTTCGCTCGAACATTAGATGGGTCAAGAACCGGCCCTTGCACGCGCAAAATACGCTGCGCGTGCGCATAAGGCCGTGGAACAGGGTGCGGATGGAAAGGACGAGATCAGGCTCGCTTCGCTCAATTTGTTGAAGGCGGAGAAGGTGGAAAGAAAGATGGTGCGTCAAACCTAGGTTAATATATGTGGATTTTTGAGTTACATAGTTAGTCCAGTGTGCTAATAAGCTCGAGCTCCATCTTCTCCCCGCGACCAGTTTCATGATGTGAAGGAGCTGCGCAAGCTCCTCAAGAAGGCCAAAGGATTTGAGATGCAACGTCTAGTAAAGCGGATAAAGAATGCGAGAGAAGCAGGGCAGGGGAAGTGAGTATTGAAACCATTATTCGTGTTCAGCGGGAAAAGCTGGTACGATTGTAGAGTAAAGAATCGAATGATTGATCCTAATGTTCCGTGATGACAGGGAAAGCGCGGAAGACTGCGCGGTCCAAGAAGGCGACCCCGCAAAAAAGATTGCCCGAAGATTGTCTCCCGAAGACGGCAAGAAATTCGAGCGTGAGCTCGAGATGATTAAGGTATCGTGACTATTTCTCCTCTCCTCTTTTCACAATCTCAGCTCTCATCTCATTCTCTCTTTCTCGGCTCCTTAGAACCTTGACCTCGGAAATCTCGCCACCACCTCTCTCCGTAACAAGATCGCGCGTCATGGTGCGTTGCGACTGCACCCTTCCGTGCGGGGATATCTTGAACGCTCCACGGCCGCGACTGCGCCGGCGCCGGCGGAGGAGGAAGCGGGCGCGCAGACGATCCGAACGATCGAGGCACGGCTGTTGGGTTACCGGACTGTGCGGGAAGAGGTCGCAAGGATGGTAGCGGAGATGGAAGCGGTGGTGTTAGGGCATACAGTGGGGGGATTAAGGGAGAAGAAGAAGTTTGGGGAGGGAAGTGGGAGCGAAGACAAGCAGGAGAAAGAGGATGAAGAGGAGAATGAAGAAGAGGTTAGTTTTTTCTGTAAGTGTGTGTATGTTGCGAGAATTGTACGAGTGCCATGAAATAAGTAATACCATCTAAAATAACCTGTCTTCCCTTGAATACGACCAGCCTCTGGCAAAGGTGGCCAAACTCTCCAACCTTCCATCCAAGAACCACACCACGACACATACACAAGTCGACGACGACGATGCGGAAGCGTCATCGTCACGCAACGAGCCGGACGCTTTTTTCAGCAGCGGCTCCGATGACGACGATAATATGAGTAGCCCGCACAATCACATGTATGACTCAGACGGCGAACCTTTGGCACAGGCTCCGGCGGAGAAAACCAAGAAAGAGAAGGAGAAGAGGCGGCAGGCATGGCAAGACAAGCAGCAAGTCAAGCAGACGAGGAAGAAGAAAGGCGCCAAGGTGTCGGGATCAATGTTTGTAGAGACACTGCACAGCGGAGGAGAGGACGAGGATGAATGGAAGGATCCGAACTTTGAAAAGATTTATAACGGAGCGGGGAGAGAGAAGAAGAATAGGAAGGGGCAGAGAGCCAGGAGACAGTAAGTAGTTAGTTTTAGATTGGCTGTCTGATTGATTTCGCTTGATTCAATTATATTCATATGAATATCTCATTGATCGACGGTTCCTAACACGAACACAGAGAGTGGGAGAAGAAATATGGTCGGGAAGCTATGCATCTCAAGCTCGCTGCGCAAAAGAAGAAGGCGCATCCCGGCGACTCCAAGTCCAATGATCTTCGCCGTACTGCCGTCGCCGCCCCCGCTCCGACAGGTGCAAACGACATTTCTTTAGGCGCGCGCGTTGACAGAAGCATGCCTGCTGGGGACGTGCAGGCGCTACACCCATCGTGGGAGGCCAAGCGGCGGCAGCAACAAGTAGTAGGGTTCTTGGGGAAGAAGATTGTGTTTGAGGAAGAGGAAGGAGAGAAGAAGAGCAAAATATGGGCAGAGGGCCCGGGTGTGAAGGCAGAAATGCAGAGGCGAAAGAACGAGTTGCATCCGTCATGGGAGGCGAAAAGGGCGGAGAAGGAGCAAGTGAGTAGGGCATTGAGTGGGGACGTAGGGGCAAGAATGAATAAGAGGATTGTGTTTGATTAGGCAGGGTGATGATGTGAAAGTCGTGGACATTGGGGTGGAGTTGAAAATTTTTTCTTTTTAATTTAATTTTAATTGTGAGTTGGGCAGCTGCACCTGATACTTTTATGATGGAGTGGGATCTTCGTCGCCGTGCTTTTCATAGACTTTCTTATAGCATTAATGAGAATTTTAATAAATTACTGTTGAAATTTA
Source organism: Endogone sp. FLAS-F59071 (assembly GCA_003990785.1). Taxonomy (NCBI): domain Eukaryota; kingdom Fungi; phylum Mucoromycota; class Endogonomycetes; order Endogonales; family Endogonaceae; genus Endogone; species Endogone sp. FLAS-F59071. The sequence continues at coordinate 2,107 of RBNK01002691.1, read as the reverse complement.
TACATTTGTACATAATATTGTAAGTATGGTTCGGGCCAGAAATAAATATCTGTCTACTGAAGCTATTTGGTTTTTGTGGCCAGATGGTCCAGACCGATAAGCATCCCTGTCTACCTATAAAGCTATTTTAAAAACAAAAAATAAATAAATAAAATAAATAAAAAATAATAATAAAAAAAAAATAAATAAAACTGGACAAATTGCTATAAAATAGTTTATTTTAGCTTACTATCTAGATACAATATCTAAGGGAGTTATGGGTATTGTGGCACATCTAAAGTTATAATAAAACTTTTTATTACTAAGACCAAAAAATCTCAATTAAAATATTCTATTCTACCCAAGCTGATATAAAATTATACAACTCTAAAATTTATACAATTTTGAGCATTCTTTTACTTATTATTATTTTTAAAAATTTATATTTATAACACTATATATCTTTACTATTATAAATATTTTTTTAGCTTATAAAAATATTTATTTTATAGATAAAAAATATATATTACTCAGAGGTATATATTGATGAATTTTTTTTATTTTTTATAATGAAATATAATATAACTTTTGCTACAATTGACCTTTCTAACTCATACTATATAAGTATATTAAATATTTACTATTAAATAATAATATAATTTTAGTAGATTTTATATAATTAAAAATTTAAAGCTATAGCTTATACTGTATAGACTATTATAATTACTATTGTTCTATAGTGATTATTATTCTGTAGTAACTGTTGTTTTGAGGTAAAGTAAATTTATATATTATAAAATATAAGATAAACTATATTAAAAAATAAATTTATATAATTAAAGAGTAAAATTTCTTAATTTTACAGTATTAGAAAAATAATTTAATAGTTCACAAATAGTATTACTAAGAGCTATAAATAAAACAACTATAAGTATAGATACTAGTTATAGACTATAAACTGTTTTTTTTTTTTTTATAAACTTACTAGAATAATATATGAACAGTATATGAACAGTTCTAAAACAGTATTGCAAAATGATAAACAGCCTAGAAAAGTCTATAAATAGCTTGCAAGTATAGATGCTAGTTATAGACTATAAACTGAAAATATTTTTCTGATAAGTTTTATAGATAATATAGTATATAAAACTAAAATATATAAATCAACTAATAATATAAAGGTTTTTCTTACAAGCTTTCTTAGCTTGATATTCTATAAGTATTTGAGTATACTTTACTTACTTCTATATATAATTTCTTCTTCTACTTCTCTTTAGCCTTTTTTTTTTTTTTTTTTTTTTTTTTTTTTTTTTTTTTTTTATCTTTTTTCTAATTTCTAGCTCTCTACTATTACTTTATATTAATAAGAATATAGGAGAAGATAAATATCTTTGTATACTTTTATTTTCAAGTTTAAAGAGTTTACATTATAGTAAAATTTACTATCACTTTTATCAAATTAAATCTCAGTTTTTATATTAAGTAATTTCTTACTTCTCTTTATAAGTCAAAACTGTAGGAGAACTCTTTTAAGTAGGTACTGTTTTTCTATATATTGTAAAGCTGTCTTTAGAAGATTAGACATTTCTACTATATATACTAACTTAGAGATTCCTTACTATTGTTACAATTGAGAAGTTTTAATGTGGAATATAATTTCTCTGCTTTATCAGACTTTGTTGATTTTACCATTTTATCCTTGTTATTTTAGGAATATTTGATGTTACAAATATAAAATAAACACTGATACTTATTACATATAGCACTAGCTACTTGGTTCAAATTGACAATATCACTTTCTGCCTGCCTTGAGTTCTGGAACTCAAGGCAGGCAGATAAAAGGAAATAAAACATTAAGGTGCGCCACAATACCTACATATATGCGCCAAAATACCCGTGCCTAAGCGTCCGTTGTTAGACGCTCAGTCAAGAGCTTCGTCTATCTCTAACTCCCTTACACAGAGCTACGAATGTAAATAAGACGAAGTGGTGTCTTGTGTATAAAGTAGTGCTGAATACTTTACCAATTGCAGAAAGCTCGATTAGTGCGATTGGAGGCAGCCATTGAAATAAATTTGCAAAGGCTACACTAAGGAAAAAAAAAAAAAAAAAAAAAAAAAAAAAAACC
>RBNK01002690.1:0-10265 GCA_003990785.1 Endogone sp. FLAS-F59071 | reverse complement strand
CTCAGATTTATAACAACCAACTCTAGGTATATATCTTATATGATATCACTAGACTCCAGCTTATATAATATAAAGTAGCTATCTTTATTGAAAAAGCTTAGAAATAATAGTACATAACTCAAAATAAAAAAGCCAATATAGTATTACTATAGATTAGAGACCAAGTCTTACTTAATAAAGTATTATAGAATCTTTATAGTTAGCTAAGCTACAGCCTAAGTGGGAAGATCTCTACTTCATACAGAATGTAAAAGGATAGAATATTTGGTTACAACATACTGATAGCTCTATCTTAACAATGGTAGTACATTGAAGCAAAGTCAAGAAATATTGATTAAAACTTGAATAACTCTACCTATAAGACTTAAGGATGAGCCTTTCTTAGCCTATAATCAGATGTAATAACAAATTCATAGAACTTTAATCCTTATTATAGAATGCTAGAACATATCAAAAAAATGGTTAATTAATCTATAAACTATTTTACTAAGAGCTGCAAACTATTTTACTAAGAGCTATAAACAAAATAGCTATAGATACAAATACTAGTTATAGACTATGAACTATTATTGGTAAACAGCTATAAACTACTCTAGAACTCTACTAGAATAATATTACAAACTATAAACATCATTAGAATAATATTGCAAACTATAAACTGGCTAAAACAGCCTATAAATAGCCTGTAAACAGCCTATAAGTACAAATGCTAGTTATAGACTATGAACTGAAAATAGTTTCCTAATGTATGTAACTTCACTGAGCTTCAGCATCTTATATACTATACATATCAGTGATACATAATATATAAATATTATATAACCTCTTAGATTACAACCCCTTGGATTATTATGTGATTGCATGGTTCTATAGAATTGTTTTCTATTCTAATCTTTGTATTTTCAGGTATTCAAGCTCAAATTCTCCACTCCCTTTCCTTTCTTTTATTCTCTATTAGTATTTGTGCTTTGCACCACTGGCTATTTGTTCTATTATTCTCTTATTATTTTATATAAATAAGCTTGATATCATTAGGAAACTATTTTCAGTTCATAGTCTATAACTAGCATCCATGCTTGTAGGCTGTTTGCAGGCTGTTTGCAGGCTGTTATAGCTAGTTTATAGTTTGTGATATTGTTCTAAAGGTGTTCATGGTTCATGATATTGTTCTAGTGGAGTTCTAGGGTAGTTCACAGCTGTTCATCAATAATAGTTCATAGTCTATGTCTAGCATCCATGTCCATGGCTATTTTGTTCATAGCTCTTAATAAAATAGTTTACAGCTCTTAGTAAAATAGTTCATAGATTAATTAACCATTTTTCTGATGTGTTTTGCTTTAATAAAAAGTAGTTGAAATTGTTGTCTTCTCATTAATCATATATACAAAAAAGCCTCAGAACAGCTCTAAACAAAAAATAGATCAGCACTCTCATCCTTATCATCTTGCTCAATGTCTACTTTTTTTATTGTTATTACTCATAATGAGCTGGTGGAGAACCTACATTTGTTTGTTGTATTTTATATCACAATATAAATAATTATCCATCATTTTAAATTTAAAATGAATAGCTTCTAATCAATATTATATGCACCCCTCTTATTAATTGATTAAAATTTCATTGTCGTAAGGTATTGGGTATGCACAGATACAAACTTTCTGTATTAGATGTGCAGTTCAATCTCGCAAATGTGTCTCCTCGCCTCAATCTACGTCTGCGCTATCCTCCCGGATCTTTTTTTTTTTTTTTTTTTTTTTTCTTCTCGACCGATCCCGAGCAGCTGGTTGATCTATGGGTTTTGAATTTTAGCTAGTAGATGATGGCGACTTTTGGGAAGCTCCCTGTGGATGAGCTCGCTGCTCGCTGTCAATGCCGACTCACTCACAATGGTTGACGCGGACGTCATTGGCGATATTTAGTTGCGTGTCGTGGTGCTGCTACTTGGTCTTTGTAAAATAAATAAATAAAGACTTATCTCATTGATGCGATGGCCAATTGCAAAGAATGGCCGTGTATCATTCTTTTTCAAGCTTACAGCCAAGTATCACTTTATCCTCGTGCTGGTCATACTGCTGTGCTGGCCATACTGTCAATGTTTTGTTTGTGTTTAAAAAACTATAGTTCTACAACGTTTCAGAGTGTGCTTGTGGCATGTTTTTGTTCCTTTTACTGCGGAGGAACTTTTTTGGGGGGTTTTCAAGTTTTGAAAACGGCTGCGAAAATAGTAAGTGATAAAGGAACCGCGTACGGAGACCAGGAGGAAGAGATTGTGTGCAACTGAAAGGACGGTGTAAATTGCGGCTTTTTTGTTTATAAGTAACAACCGGTTTTCCGCAAACAGTGTTATTTAAAGCATGGCGGACCAAACTTGGCTAAATTTAAGACTTCTCAGAGTCAGCATAAACCTCCTGAATCACGTGGCCAGCAGAGCTTTACACAAAATGAACCCCTTTGAGAATTCGAGCCTTTTCTCTACAAATCGATGCTCTCCATCTGCATGGCTTGAGCTTGAAATGTGTCGCAAATACGGGGGGGAATGCACATTGGTGTTTTTGTGTGCTTGATCGGCAGTAAATGTTGCTAAATCTCGCGCGACATGCGTTATGCAAGGCTATTCATTTTGGGTGTCCCTCTCTAGTATTTTCTTTTTTATCCATTTATCTCAGCACACTACCAATTTCATGGAAATGCATGTCACGTTTCGGTTTTCCGTGAACAGGATTATCGCGCAACCACATGCTCGAGCCCCCTACATGGCCACCGTGGCGTTTCGATACAAATTCCCGGAACTGTGTTTTACTTTTTCCAAACTTGCATCGAGCAGGCTTTGACGATATACAGTCGGACAATGGTTTGGTCAGATGGGTCTTGTGTACATTTTAAAGATTTTAATCGAGCAGCCTACTGTTTACTAGGGTAACAAATCTCGGGTGCCGCGACCTTAAAGATAAACGCGACCTTTTAATTTGCAATGTAGATATATTCATTGTTCGCAAGGGTGAATACCAATGCGAAAATACTAGAGATAAAAGGAGAATTGCGCTGCCATTTCAGTTTAGCACAAGTAAAAGAAAAAGGGAAAAAAAAAAAAAGAATAAAAACGAATACAAAAGGTGAACAGAACGTTCTGTGGATCCGCTACATTCCATTACTTTTTCGTACCTTCAATATTTATAGACATTCCAACGCGCAAGGAAGCATGAGGCGCAGAACACAGGTTTCTCTCACCCCATATGAATATCGGCATGTATATAATCCTCACTTGGCAAATTATTTTAAATCCTTGTCTTGCAAATCGCATGTTCCATTAACTTGAAACAAATCTTAAAGAAAAAAATAATAATAATGCCACGCCCGGACAACCGTCGGCCTCTCATTCAATGTTGCTTCTGCCACTGCCATTATTACAACAATGAGCTCCTCGAACGCCATCAATTAATGTGCCCTGGACGCGAATTCCCCGAACGCTTCTGTCCATACTGCACGCAGTACATTGAATCGCAGGAAGTGATGACCCGGCACCGGAGGGAATGCGGACTCGAGGCGCGTAACCAGAATCCGTCGAGAGCTCAGCGGGCGTTTCCCGCTCACCATTATTGTAGCTACGGATGCCGTCTCTACTTTCCCCGAAAGGAGCTGCAAGATGAACACGAGGCTGAATGCCCATTGCAAAACCTGCAATTCCCGAGCCCGGTGGAGGACGGGATGATACATTGTTATTGCAACATTATTGTGCCCGTCATCCACTGGCACATTCACAGATGTCGCTTTAAACGTGGTTAAATATTTCTAGATTAAATTATGGAATCGAACAGTACTCGGTTTATATTTTCAGCTTTTTTTATGTAATTAATATAACTCGTTCATATAAAATATACCAGTATTCAAGGAATCTATTCCGAGTTATGTCCATACCTTTTTCTTTAGGTGGCCGACAAGCCTTCCGAAATCATATCTGATCTGTTTGTCTCGCATCTACTATTCCGAATTCCAATTTCCATAGTATTCAGTCTCCTACAGAAATCACCTAGGTGATGTAAACGCACGTCGCAAATGCTTTTATAAATCGGCAACCCGACTAGAAAACGAATATTGACTTTCCCCTTAGCCCACCCCCTCCCCCTTCCCCCCTCCCGTTTTGAAAATATTGATGTAAAAAAAAAAAACACAAAAACCAGAAGCCAGGCAAGGTTCTATAGAAATCGCTGCCACGTGCAGTCACTGTGCGTTTATGACATAAGGGTCCCGAGGTTTTATTCAAGAAAAGGGACAGTTAAGGAGTTTGCACTACAATCTCGAAATTTCAAGGGTAGAGGATTTAAAGCTGTTGGTGTTGGATACGAAAATATTTGTGCTGAAGTACTACGCGCCATCTTGGAAATCACAGTTCAAGTGCCAGAAATAGTGAATTAGATAAGTCCGGGATCACGGTTAGGCTTATTATAGTCTATATGTATGAGTCAGTTTTACTGTTCGAAGGCAGGCCGGGACAAAGTGAAAAATGCAATTTCTGGAAGGATAACAAAATTGGATCGCATACCTGATCTGGAAATTTTATGACAATAAATACTGATCTAGATAAAAAGCACTCCATAGCTTTTTCAAATATATCTCCTAGGCTTAGATAGTCAGTTATTTTATGTGTTTATCCAGTTGTATCAATAATCCAGAATTTGGTTCGCTTGGAACCTCTGTTATAGTTTGTAGTAGCTGCACCACAGGGATGATTCAAACATTGTAATATTCGGTATTAGAGAGTTTGCGCTACAAGGATTTTCTTTGTAAATTTACTTGTAGCTCGAAATTTGTGGCTTGTACAAGTAAATTCCCAGAACAAAAATCCTTGTAGAGGGGGGTCTATATGTAAAAGATTTCCAGTTTTGCTTTTTACACCATCTGTAGCCTAAAACACCAGCCAAGTAAGTCTATATTATATTTAGATATAAAAGAGTTATTGTTATATGTATTTTAAGGTTATTATATTGGAGAGGTTCTATGAACTCAAGGAATGAGGTATTCACACCTTTAACAAAGGCATTCTTACACCTCTAACATTTGTTTCAAGAAATGAGGCAAATTAAGATGAGACGTCATATATGATTTTTACAAGGAAATCCTTATAGTGCAAACTCTTTCTATAAAGATTTTCATTTAGGACTGCTATAAGTAAATTTACAAAAAAAATCCTTATAGTGCAAACTCTCTATTACTATGAATATAAGAATCAAAAATCACCTTATATGATGATATGTATAGGACTTTGTTGATCTGGCTTTTACTCTAGTTATTACTGCAATAGCATGCCAAAAGGGTATAAACAAGCACATGCAAGTCATATATAGTCCTAACAACCTATAAACCTTAGTAAATTTTAAAGATATAGAGAGTAATAAAAAAAAAAAATTTTTTAAAAAAAGAGGCTATTGATATATTCTTTAATTAATTTTCTATAAACTAATGGCCTCTGATTTTTGATATTTATTTTTTCTAATTTTTTCTATAATTTTAAAAACAGGGACTTTTACTATATTCCTCTGAATTATAGTTACTTGACATATGATGCTTACATGACTTGACTATATATTTTTATAATGGATCTATATATGGATGATTATTTTTAAAGATAAACTAATTTTTTTTTGATAACTCATCATTGATGATGGTAAATTGCAGTCACAATGATCTCGATAATCACAGCCTTAATAATTATAATTTAATTTAATAAATTATTTAATAGAGGCTTGTTGTTGTTGTTGTTTTTTTTTTTTCACATCATTGTTCTCAATATTATTATTAACTATCCATTATGCCAGCTATTTACAATAAAATCTCTATTGTGTCTAGGCTATATGCTAAACCTTTTAGTTCTATTTCTTTTTTTCAAAAAAAGCATCATCATTTCAAGCTTATATGAACTATTAATAATCTATCTGGTAAAGATCTATAATAACTTTTTAATTATTTTTGCTTATATTCTAGAGTTGGTAAGTCTCTTTTTTATAATTTACAATATAAGAATAAGTCAATATTAAACAGAATTAGAGAAATATATACAAGTAATGCTAAGTATAAATCTAGTTTACTTTTACTTGTTACTGGCTTTTATAGTAGAAATGAGTTGAAAAATGTAGATTTTAATTTTAGTAATATTTAATTTCATACTGCTATAAAAATAGTTTAATCTTAAAATTTTTCTTTAACTAATTATCAAAGATATATTCCTCTTTCCAAAAAATCAGTAAATCAAGAAACTATTTCTTTAATTACTAATTATCTTAAATTTAACTTAAGAGAATCTACAGTTACTACTAATCAAAATTTACATATTGTGACAAATGTACCAATAACCGATCGTTCATTCGTTCATATGTACCAAGTGAGAATACTCAGAATTATGGACGTGATATCTCCCTTTGCGTATCTTTACTACAGCTTCATACTGTGCTCTTCAGGCTTTACTACAACTGATATTGAGATATTCCAAGACTCTGTGCAAACTGATTTATTTAGATAGAAATAAAGAGAGTATTTATACAAATTGAAAGACTAAAAGACTTCGCTATAAAATATTATCTGATCATTGCGAATTGCTGGACAATCTGACAAAAGATAACTTAGAGATGATCTGAGAGATAATCAATGATAGATGGGATCAGGAATCATCGCCAGGAGCGAGATCACAGAACGTTCTCGAAAATCAAGGAATTCACACGTCGATCGTCACATCTGGGGGCTTAACTGGGAATGTCTCATCCTTGAGACTCTCTAGGTCAGTGGCGATGTGAATTAGCTATATGAGAGAAGCTAATAAAATAAGCTCCTCTGAATGCGAGTCTCCGAAATTGTGTGCATGATCCATGCGGTAGTGAGCATAACGTTATCACCAGGTCTTCAGTTAAATCTGTTAGTTAAATCCATCAAAGTCAACCAAAAAATATAAAAATAAGAAAATACTATTCTTGATAAGGATATTACTAAATAAAGAAGTAGCTCATCATGTTTCCATAAACAAATGACTCCTCGGAAACGTGGGATATAAAATAATGATATATCGAATAATGTTCAAATACAAATACATGAAATAAGTGTCCATCGAAGATCGCCAAAAATAAATATAATAATGTACGATCTGAATAAGGGGAAAAGTTACTGAGGTGATAAATGAAATGTACGATAAATGAAATGTACGATAAATGAAATATACATCAAATAGAAATACATTATTGTTTAATATAAAAAAAAAGGATGAAATCGATCGAAAATAAAATAAATAAATTAATTGTTTGATGAATAAATAACTGAATAAAATAGACTCCAAGGGGTGTTGATGAAATATAAAAAAATATATAACTGAAGACCTGGACTCGCTTTTTCTTTCTCTTTTTCCCGCATGTCGTCGCGTCATTATGTATGCTGATCTCGTTGGTACGTGTTTGGGTATGCGGTCGTTCATGGATTCATGATGCTTGGCTTGCTCGTCTCTCTCGTTTCGGTCATTCTAACTTTCTTTCGTTTTTGTTTTCATCGCCGATTTCGCTAGAATCTTCAAGAATCTCTCCGCATGGTGCACATGTGAGTCATTCTGCTGATTTCGGTAAGTAAACTCTAGATTTTACCATATGCAGGGGTCGCGGTGCATTCCTTGTGTGATTTGGGTACATGATTTGTTTTGTTTATGCCTGGGTAGATCGGGTGATTCGGATGGCATGAATCCAACGTTTTGTTTATTCGCGAAGTTTGTTTTTCGAGTGCGGATTCATCGAGTCTATTTTTCTCCATTCTAACTCTTAGGTCATTCGTGGATCGGGTCCTCAGTCGGGTGTCCTCTGGCTTTCTGGCTTCGTACGAGCTCATTCATCAACGGGGCTGATGATCTAAACTGATTTGTCAAGCTGGGTGATTCGGTAGGGTTATTAGCAGAACAAGGTAAGTGATTCGTGTATGTGCATGTCGGGCTGTCTGAATGTTGTGTGTCGGTCAGACTGGATGTCGGTCAGACTGAATCTCACCATGAGGTGTTGTCGGTCATGAGGTCTTGGGGTGTGGGATTCTCGCGTAATTCCGTTCTTGGTGACTTGCTTTCTTTCGGCGATTCGTTCTGGCTGGGGGGTCTTTTTGGGTGTAAGCTTCGTGGCTGAATCTAGTCATATGTCTAGCTCTCTTGTTGTCTGAATTTGTCTCTCTTTGACAAGGGTTGTCTGCTTGCTTGGGTCAGCAATAAGGTGTCTAGTCTGGGTAAGTCCTTAAGGTCGTGCCGAGATTCGGGGTGGGTGCTTATGCTTGGGTGGTCATTTGCACATGATTTCGGTGGGTATAAGAATGGGTTGACATCTCTGTCTTGCAACTCCAAATGCCAAAAAGTCTTCTAATTCACACACTACTCCTTTCTTCTATACTTCAATTATGACTTCGTAGTACCAACGATATCCAGTTACTATTGACGATTTCATTGGGTCAAGTCCTCCTTCGAGTCCTTCTGTCCTTAGCAAGCGTCGCAGAGACGACGATGACGAGGTTGTCTGTGAAACTCCTCCCACCAGTCGTCATTCTCGAATTGCGGCAGATGGCGATGACGAGATTGTTTGCGAAACTCCTCCGAGTCAGCAGTTTTGGGACATTGCAGATTCTGAGGACAATGACAATGGCGAGTGGCTTCCGACGAGCTCCAGTGTCCTGAGCAAGCGGTCTTGGGATACGGCGGATTCTAACAGCGATGACGAGCATCCTCCCAAGCGTCGATGGACTGGTAAGTAAATGATTCAAGGCGCGAGATATCTATCTGATCAACTGGAAGTGTCTCTGATCATTACTGATTTCTTTTCCTATGATTTTGCTATGTATTTTGAATTTCTAGCACCTCTAGCTTCTTCTATACATCATGTCGATTCTCCAATCTTTAGCAGTCTAATACTGAGTCCTTTGGATGCAGATACAGATCAGTCCAACATCTTAGTCATCAGTGCTATCGAAAACAACAATGATGAAGAATATGGTCTTAGTCGGTGGTGGGGGTTTCCTGTGGCTGAGGCTTCTAGCCAGTATTCTGACGATGATGATGATGGGGTAGCAACTCAGCTGCTCAACGAGGGCTTTGATATTGATGCGATGCAATATCCTATCCAGGGTAAGTACTATAGTCTGCAGGATCTTCCTGAAGTATTTTCATTTACTAACAATTTTCTTATTCTATGTTTTTACTATATTTTATAAATTGTTCACAGATTCAACAACTTCTGAGAGATGCTCTGATACTAAGGTTGATAATGAGAGAAGTCCTGAGCCAGCTTCAGAGTCTGATTCTGATATTGATTCTTTTGATTATTTTTCTCCTATGATTCTGTCTAATATTGACGAGGAAGAAGAAGAATTTCCAGAGGTCGATCAGGTCAGTCGATCAATTAGATAGCTTCGCTTCCATGTATTGATCAAGAGCTGATTCTGTTGAAATTTGATCTTCGAATGTGTGTTTGGAGTAAAGAGTGCACTGGCTAAAGAAGCCAATATGCGTGTATTTATTAATACTAATTTATGATTGGTTGATACAAAACAAAGATCATCTAAGCCACAATTGAGTGACGTATGATTGATTGTTGATGCATCGATCATTGATAGGAGAGATATAATAAGCTAATAATTACAACACTCCCTCTGCTTGATATATCTCGATAAAAATAAATAAAAAAATAAAAGAAATAAAAATAGAAATAAAATGTTCAACTATACATCATGAATGTCATCTATGAAGTACATTTACTGCAAATAATTATATATAAAATACTACTTGAGTGATAAGAATGACATGATAAAGAGCATAAAATTTTTAAAGAAATAATGTTAGTTACGTAAGCCCATTTTTGCGATCAACATTTCAAGTCTTGGTCGTGCAAGTGGCTTGGTTAATGCATTAGCGATCATTTCATCTGTCACCATGTAAACAATATCTATCACCTTTGATTCAACTTTCTCTCGAATAAAGTGGTGCTGAATGTCGATATGCTTTGATCGAGCGTGATTAATTGGATTTTTAGCGAGGGTGATTGCTGATTGGTTGTCTTCAAATAAGGTTGTTGCACAATTCGGCAAATATCCTAGCTCATCCAATAGGGTGCATAGCCAAATGGCTTCCTTTGTCACATGAGCTAATGCCATATATTCTGCCTCAGTTGTTGATAGGGCAACAGTTGCTTGGCATTTGCTTGACCAGCTGATGGCTCCTCCTGATAGGTTAAAAATATATCCCATGGTTGATCATCGTGTGTTAATGT
>RBNK01002689.1:0-10268 GCA_003990785.1 Endogone sp. FLAS-F59071 | reverse complement strand
AACACATGACGATCAACCACAGGATATATTTTCAACCTATCAGGAGGAGCCATCAGCTGGTCAAGCAAATGCCAAGCAACCATTGCCCTATCAACAACTGAGGCAGAATATATGGCATTAGCTCATGTGACAAAGGAAGCCATTTGGCTACGCACCCTATTGGATGAGCTAGGATATTTGCTGAATTGTGCAACAACCTTATTTGAAGACAACCAATCAGCAATCGCCCTCGCCAAAAATCCAATTAATCACGCTCGATCAAAGCATATCAACATTCAGCATCACTTTATTCGAGAGAAAGTTGAATCAAAGGTGATAGATATTGTTTACATGGCAACAGATGAAATGATTGCTGATGCATTAACCAAGCCACTTGCGTGACCAAGACTTGAAATGTTGATCGCAAAAATGGGCTTACGTAACTAACATTATTTCTTTAAAAAAAATTTTATGTTCTTCATCACGTCATTCTTATCACTCAAGTAGTATCTTATATATAATTATTTGCAGTAAATGTACTTCATGGATAACATTTGTGATGTACAGTTGAACACTTTACTTTTATTCTTTTATTTTTTATTTATTTATTTTTATCGAGATATATCAAGCAGGGGGAGTGTTGTAATTATTAGCTTATTATATCTCTTCTATCAATGATCGATACATCAACGACCGATCATACGTTACTCAATTGTGGCTTAGACAATCTTTGTTTGTATCGACCAATCATAATTTAGCATCAATAAATACACGCATATTGGCTTCATTAGCCAGTGCGCTCTTTACTCCAAACACACATTCAAAGATCAAATTTCAACAGCTATGAACTTATTAGTAATATTAGCTCAAATATTAACTTTAGATATTAGAGACTTAAAACTCTATTAGAATGATTAAGCTATAGCAAAGATTACTATTATGTATCTATTATAACTACTTCTACTATTTTATCTTTAATCTTCTCTAATATATATTTACTCTCTATTTTATAAAGCTTATAATTCTCTTTAATAAGTTAATATTTAATAAATATAAACTTATTAAAGATATTCTTATAATTAATATTATCTTTATCTATTATATATAAAGAAGAAAAGCTGCTTATTATTAATAAGAATACTAGAATAAGAAGTATAAAGTAAAGAAAAAGATATTAATAGTATACAAAAGATAATAATATAATAATAAGATACTTAACTATATAATATTAGTCAAAATATATTTAAACTATTCTTAGAAGTAAATACTAAAATAATAGAGAGAGCTAGTAAGATTTATCTATAATATAGTTATTTACTAAAACTACTAATATTAATATATTAGGAAAATATTTTTAAATAGTATTACTAAAAGCTATAAATAAAATAACTATAAGTATAAATGCTAGTTATAAATTATAAACTATTTTTACAAACTTATTAGAACAGTATATAAACAGTATATATATAAATAATCTAAGAATAGTATTATAAAATAATAAATACTATAGAATAGCTTAAAATAGCTTATAAATAGCTTATAAGTATAGATGCTAGTTATAGACTATAAACTAAAAATATTTTTCTAATATATATATCTCTAAAATATAATCTATTGTGACGATCGACGCGCAACTTGCCTGATTTTCGAGAATGTTCTGTGACCTCGCTCCTGTTAGTGTTGTTTTTAGCGAGCGATCTCGCCACCAGCGATGAACCTAGTTTTTAGCGACCAATCTCATTTTTATTGATGAAATGTTATTTGCAGTTATGGAGTCATACTTGTAGCAAAGTCTTTATCAATTTTGTATAAATACTCTCTTTATTTCTATCCAAATAAATCAGTTTGCACAGAGTCTTGGAATATCTCAATATCAGTCATAGTAAAGCCTGAAGAGCACAGCACTAAGCTGTAGTAAGGATACGCAAAGGGAGATATCGCGTCCATAATTCTGAGCATTCTCACTTGGTACATACGAACGAACGAATGACTGGTTATTAGTACATTTGTCACACTATTATAAAATTATTATATTTTTTATATAAGTTTAATACTATTATTATCCTACTCTTTAAAATAAATATAGTAAACTATAAGATACAAAAGATCATATATCAGACTGTTAGAAATATACTTATCTAAGCTTATTTCTGCTTTAGATAGTATCTAATATCAAAGGCTGAGGAGGTAGACATATATATCATTATCTAAAATGAAGCTTACATATTGAAGACATACAGCTGGTGTAGGAATATAGGTAATTGGAGAATTAGAGATATATAACTATCATAGTTGCAAGGTCAAGATAGACAAGGATGAGAATGGAGCTTGGGAGATATTCCTTCAATAGAGCCTTAGTTCTCTTGTAAGATTCATGCAGAAGATAGTAGCTTTATATAGCAATGCTTAGTATAGCCTATTATCAATGTATTACAATCTATCTGTTATCTTTGAGTACTTTACATACTTTAACTCATACTTTGATTTATACTTTTCTCATCAAGCATGGCAACTTGTAAGTTTTCATGTTTCTCTTTGGCTCATCTACATCATTTACATCATCTACATCATTCTACATTATCACACGACACCTAGGAAAACAAAGAGCCAATCAGAGGATATGAACCTATCAGAAGTTTACAACATAGTTCCTAGCACCCTCAAATTAAAACATTAAATCAAAGAAAATCAAAAAAATAGGAATTCAAATCAAAATTGCAAATCCAAACCAAATCGCACATTCGAAGGGTATTTACTTTCTTTAGCTATGTACATATGTCGTAAAAAAGTATGCGGCAATTCGAGTGCGTCCATTCATATATATATAACACACGACTTTCTATACAGTTAACAATGTCCAAAGGCTGTCCGGTTTTATTATCATTTACATGATTAGCGACCGGTTCGACTACAAAAGAGAACAAAGTTAGTTGAATCGGGGTCTTAGAAAATAATATACGCACGACAAACCGGAATCCTCCAACTCACCTTGATCACGGTATTAATTACTGTTTCACTCAGCCCCGCTGCCACCAGCTCTTCCACATTCACAATTGGCCCCAGCTTGACGTAATCAACAATCTTTTCTGCGCGCTTCGCTCCGATCCCTTTGATCCCTTTAATTTTCTTAATCTCCCCCGTATTGACAATCCGCACTAGCTCCTCGGTAACCCGCGTGCGTTGCTCTTCTGTCATCGGCGGTTGTTCCGACACCCTCCTTTTGGATGACGTGACTGTAGATGGGTCGTCCAGGAGGAAGCTGCCATTGCCCGAGGAGGAAATGAAAGTGGTGTCAGCGGTGTCATGCGACGTAGTGACATCGTGTGGCGTGTCCGCACTGCCATTTTTCTGCTTGTCCTGCCGCCGCCTGGGCTTATGAACGCCATTCATGATGTCCCGGATTTCCTCAACCTTGATTTGCAGCCTGTCGTTCTCAGGCATGAAGAGAAGGGCTGAAGGGAAACCAGTATCGCCTTAGATATGGATTTCGATCTCATTCACGTAGAATCACTGTGCAAATGAATTTTACCTTTCTCGTAATGGTCCAGCGCGCCCTGGAATTGCCTCTGCTTTTGCGCCTTCTTACCCAGCTTGACGTGCGCCAGCGCCGTCTTGGTCTTCGTCTCTGGCGTGAGCATCAAAGCGATCTCTGAGTCGGTCTTAACGTCTCTGTATTAACATGACCGAGGAGAAACCCAACAGAGGATGCTGAAGTGAATATGTACATGTATATTTATAGTACAATAATTGTATTTACTTGGTGCGTTCAACTTACAGCCTTTGTTCGAGCGATTCGAGACGCGACTGCACCTCCGTTTGGTGTTTCTTAATCAACGGGCTGTGAATGAAACAGTGGTGAAAATCACAGTGATTAGTTGACATTAGGGTAGCATTATCCACAATCTATTTCTCGTCCCACAACATTAACATAACTCCATCAACGTAATCTTCCCTCCACCCACCCCATTCAATTCACCTCAAAATCTTCTCCTTCATCTGCTTTTCCACAATCATCGCCACCTTCTTTTCCAGTTCTCTTTCATCCTTCTCCTTCCGCACCTCCCGCCAGTCACGCGGCTTCTCCGGTACCAATACACGATTAACAGGCTTGATGGCTTTTGGTGCCAATGGCTTGCGCGCGCCCCCGGGCCCTGTGTCCGAGGAGAGGGACCGTTCCACGTGCACGGTAAGCCGCTTGGTCGGGCGTGAATCGAGCACCGAGTCCGAGAGGCGCTTGCGCGTGCCTGTGCTGCTGTCCGCAGAGGCGCGGAGCGGTTTGCCAAGGGAGGTAAGGGGGTTGCGAGAGGGTTTGGGGTCTGTTTAATGGAGAAATCGAGTCATTGGTGATTCATGTCAGAAAAAGGTGGATGCATGAGAGGTGACAATATTGTAAGAGGACATACCAACAAGTTCATTGACCGTGGGCTTGTTCTCAATCTCTTTTGATTTCGTTGCAAAATTGAGGGTGCTGGTGTGAGAAAGAGAACATATGCAAAAGATGAGTACAACCATGATACGCAATGAGATATACTTGGAATGGCGTATGATCCTTTCGTTTTGGCTTCCAAGCTTACTTGTATGTATCCATGTAAAATGACTGTAATTTAAGATAAAAAATAAACAACAATAAATTATCGATTAGGATTAACACCCCGGTTACGTAATCAATATTGGACTCGTCATCATGGATAACCAATTTTCATAACCCTCACCTGCCCCGGAGCAATATTCACAATCATCATCCCGAGAGATTTACCACCCAACGAATGCTAAGAACATTGTAGTCAAGAAAATATGATTTTAAATGAGCAATAAAGATCGAGAGCTGTAAACGAGCAACAGATTTGACGATTACCTGAAGGATCCTTGTCATTTTTGAGTCGCGGTATGGTATACGAGACTGGAAGTAATACAAAAGGTTTCGTGAAGGATAAGTCGAATGCATGGTTGAATAATTACATCTGTGATTCCAAAGATTTATCACTTCATTCCTGCTGCAGACATCCATCCGAGCCTATTCTCTATCTTTTCGTTATTACCACTCATACATCAACTTTCCATCCTCTCTGTACCTCATCCCAATCACACTCACCAGTCCCAGATTCAGAGCCTCGACCACCTGTCCCAGTACGAACAGACTGCGGTTGATAGCTCCGCTCTCAGCCATACGTTCCTTGCCGTTTTCCGTGCGCCGGTTGTCCTCGCTACCGGCTAGGTCTGTTAGATTTATTCGCCCAGCAAGCGTAAGGCCCTCATCGGTAGGATCGCGTATGATGACCTGCGAAAAAAAAAATCGAAAAAAATCAGCAAGATTGGTTTGCTTGTTAGACGAGATAAGCTCGACGGAGGACCGCACCTGGATGCAGAGGATGGCGTGTGACCGGCTTGAGTGCTCATTGAGCTTAGTGCTCGCGACGGAGCGGTTTTTGCAAGCCGCACTGAGGGGAAGAAGCGACGGTTTGAGGATTCGGAATAAGAATAATCATTGTAAAGTAGAAATTTAAGATACATGCCTGTATACTTTATCGAAATCCTCGACTGAATATATATCTTTCTGTTGATCGACAGATGTAGTAACGTGCAAACGACATGAATGGATGAGCTTTGAAAATCTTTCAAGACAATCTAGGCGAATATTCCGTGAAACAAAGCAGAACATTGATGGTCGAATGTTGCAAAAACAAACCTCAGTAAGGTTGGCCACAAAGATATTGCGGTCAGAGTCTTCTCGGATCGGCAACCCTGTCGATTGCTATGTCAATCGATTCAAACAATAAATGCATAAGCATTCATACCAATCCACGGGTCCATTTTCGAAACGCCTAATATTCTACCAATCCCAACCCACTCACTGAATCCCTTGACACCAAGAGGTCAAACACGTTCTCTTTGTAAATCTCCATGTACGATATTTTGAGATCGATTTTCTTCTTCGACCGGCGGCGCCTTTCGAAGAGTAGGCGCATAGTCCGTGGGATGATGCCCGGCTCGGCATCTGATCCTTGCATGGTGTGTGTCTTGCCTAGGAATATGGGAGTTATTACGTTGGCGAATTAATTTCATTAATGGTTCAGGCGCTCCGTTAAAATTATATGCAAAGTGAAAGATGAAAGGGTTTTTACCCGATCCGGTGACGCCATATGCGAAGATGGTTGCGTCCTGAGATTAATACAGAGATTATATATGGTCATTTGTGTCTATTTTATGAGAGTTGTAATATAATTGAAGGACTAACAAATACTCACCATTCCGCTAAAGACATGCTCTATTAGTGGCTTAACATCTTGTTGAAATATGTCCGCTTGCTTTGCTTCTGAGCCATAGCATGAAGCAAAACTGAAGAGAATGATGAAAATATTTTTGAATAGTTGTTCAGTTAGCATGCCTTGCCTGTTTATACCTGCAACCGTGTAAATGATTCTCTCATCGTTGAATCAGACACAAAGATCGTACCTGTACTTTAATATCTCAGTCGGGTTGCGCTGGTTTGTGACCTTGATGAAGCTGCCATCGACCTGTATGGACGTGTCGGGTGACTCAGAAGGAAGAAACGGACGCACGCGACAGATGACCTTGATTTTGTGGTTTGGAGGAGTACTCTGCATCTGATAGTAGAGGGTTGAGAGTTGGTGCTGGATAGAAGCTGATTATACCCTTTATGGTCAAGGTAAACATACACAACGCGACGACTATTGGGTGACGCAGCGTGTTTCCAGTGATGTCATCACCAACCACAAATGCTCGAGCAAACGATATCGTCATCATGTGTCTGATACTTAGTTCCGTTCCACAAAGTTGCTAAGTTCTAACAAGAGTATTATATCTATTAGACTAATAGCACAAGTTATCTTAAGATGCGCCTTGTAGTTTTTAATTTCACCTCACGGGTATAGGATTTTCATTTTGAATGATTCATAAGATCAAAGCTTCGGAAATTACCGAGGCGTGCTGCAACAAAGTGAACTTGACGTCATCGGTGGCTTTAAGATCAACAAATCCTGATCAATGCAATGCTGGCTGTCCTTTTTTCTGTGAAATTAGCATCTTGATTATTCACGTTTCCGATTAGATTATTTTGTGGAGAAAACGCCAGAAGAATGGAGTGAAGTTGACTTTTGTCATGGCTAAACGAGGAAGACCTTTTCGCCGAAGAGAGGTTGCTTATTCATGACAGATGGTCTAGATGGCATCAATGCTTTCATGTGGGCTTAGGTACCGTCATTTCTCGACACAAGAGTGACAATGGCAACATCCCCGAATCTTTAAGACGAATAAATTTGACGATTAAGCTTAATAAGAATCGGGTGAGTGGATTTCCATTTCTTGCTAGATCATTGGCACCCGACCGGCAGGTCGTGGTTCAGAACAATCTTTTTAGCCTACGGGCTTGAGAGATATGGCCAATCCGTTATGGAGCGGTTGTGTGGGCCATACAACTGTTTGCACTTCTGATCTTTTAACATACCTTTTATTGTTATAACATTGAATGTTTTCGCTTTATACTTTTAATTTGCTTTTAAATTTTTGAAGAAAATATCCCAAAAGAAGTTTGTGAGCCACCTCGACAAGAGTCTAGATGGCTTATAAACGAGATTGATGTCTCGGAAAAGTGGCATCAATTCAAAGAGAAATCGTTGAAGTTAGTAATGGAGAGGGGGCTTTTTGTAGAGAGTCATCCCAAATATTACCCCCATAGCCATTACTAAAATTAATACAACCCCGGGTAGTATGCTACATTAGAAAACCACCATCCGTCTTGGCTATCGAGGTAAGTATCGTCATTTGACGATTGTACTAACCTCAACATTGAGGGGATGAACTAGAGGTGCGGGCGCTCAAGGCAGGGCAGCTGCTATGATCTTCAGACATTTTGGAAATAAGATTTATTAATATTTGATCCCCAAACATTTATGATTTCCGAATTTCTCTCTCACGTTTTCAAGGGATTTACTGGTGTTGCGCCGGTCACTAGCGCTTGGCAGCTGAAGTGTAGTTGGTTTTTAAGACGCAAAGGTTTCAGAGATTTGGACGCCTGTACTTAGAATTTAAATTTTCCTGGTGTCCTGATAAAACAACCTGCTTTTGAGGCCCATGCATAGGAACAGTGGCATTTGCAAAATTTAATTTATTTAATTATTTAAGTTTTTGTTTCTTGTATTGTTCTCTCTGTCTCTCTGTCTCTCTCTCTCTCTCTCTCTCTTTCCCCCTCCCCCTTTTCTTTTCTTTTTTATCTTCTTAATAAATAATATGCATCTCTTTGTAAATACGCTCCATATTCCTTCAACGCTGGTTAATATGACACCAACCATAAATTAAAGTGAACATCACACAATACGGAAAGCATTGATGAAGTCATTTGTGGTTGAGTTTGAGTGAAAATGGTACTTTCCGCCTGTCGTTGCATAATGTTACGCTCTCAAATGGAAACTTAAATTTCCCTTCCACTTTGTGATAAAAAATCATAACGATTGCGATCTTGCGCGACAGTCCAAAGCTCCAGCCTAACCTTTTTATGAAAATCCATATCCATTGCGCTGGTAGCCTTATGTTTCTGAATTAATATACCCGTGGCGTGGCTGGCACTTTAAGAGCTAATAATTTTTCGCCTGGACGACCACGTGTGGTGACCGCCGAGTTTTTGGTCTTACAAATTAAAACATTGCTCGGGACCAGACCAAGCTTGCCCTATAGACTGTTTGAATTTGTTATGTGAACCACAGAAGTTTGATAAGTGGTGTGAAGAAGAAAAAAGAGTGCGGATATACTAACGCGTAACCAAAGCCAATTAGCGTGATCAATATGCTAAAGCAAGCCAATCGTGTTACCACGCGAGAGCCTGGAGCGAGGGATGTGATTACAATGATTACAATACTGGAATTGGGGGCCCTGGAAACGGTTTCCAAAGTGGGTCGTAATCCCAAAGGGACTGGTGTCGCGAAAGAAAATTGGGAAATTCCAGAGCTTAGTTTTTGGGCCAATGATAAGCATAAAAGAAACTAGTGTTTTGGTATTGCAAAAAATAAATAAAAAGGGAAGGAAAAGTACGCACCGTTCGAGCGTGAAAGTCAAATGGCGCCATTGCTCAATGGAAGGTCAGAGTGTGTGAGATTGAGAAGCGGATCAAACTTCGCTTTCCCCACAATTTCATTTTGCCTTTTCCAGCTGGCACCACTGAAGCTAGTCCACTTAAAACTTAAAACCCTTATCTTTCAACTTTTCTAGGGATATTCTCAGCTCTCTTTTCATGACGTTCCCCAGTGTTGCGGCTGGCTCTCAGCCATCGAATGAAGGACGATCGAGCATGAGAAGGTGGTTCGTTCATTCCACGTTTTTGCTGCTAATGGTAAGAGAAGACTTCCGTGTACCTTTTGTTTTTCCGCAGACGTACAATAATCCCTTTTCATTCTATCCACTCACCTCAATCCATCCCTCATCATTTCCTCAATCACTATATCATCCCCTCATTTTCCTCCCACCAAAGCTCCCCGCCACCATTTCTATTATAAACACGCTTCAACGGTATGCCACCTCCGCCGCGGCTGCATTGGCTCCGCATCCCAATAAATCCGTGCACTATGGCATCGTCCTCACCCCCCAGCTCTCCATCGGCGTGGACCTGGTCGGCATTAGTGCCTTGCTAATTTCCGTGGCAGGAATTTATGGCATCGTTATGCGGAGCAAAGTGCTGATGAACTACGTATCCTTGCAATGCGCAAGTCAAGCAACTATAGTCTTCGTGTATCAAACATAATAATGCTCCTTAACTTTACATTCTGCCACCCGATACATTTACTCTTCTACAACTTACTAGTACCTCAGTTTCCTCATCATCCTCATTCTCCTCCAATTAAGCCTCGCTTTCTTCACGTATGCCAACTCTGCACATTGGATTGACCAAAACCTCGACCATTCGTGGCAGTACACCTACAATACCGATCCGGGACTCATCCGCGATATCCAGGCTGAGGTAAGGGAAGAGAGACGTAGCTTAATAGGTTTTTTCGACGAATACACTCACACCACATCAGTTTCACTGCCAAGGCTTCTGGACTGTCGACGACCGTAGCATCGCACCAGAGTATTACCTCTCGTACGATGACCCGACGCCATGCCGGGGGCCGCTGGTGTCAAAGTTCAGTGCGAGGCTGCGGGAATTGGGACGGACGATGTTGGTCATACAGGTGGGTAGTTGGCAGCACTCGAATTTATTTATGCTCATGGTAAAAAATCTTGCCCTTATCTGGCGTGTGCCTTTATTCTCATATGTTTGAATTACCCTCCCCCCCCCC
>RBNK01002688.1:0-10271 GCA_003990785.1 Endogone sp. FLAS-F59071 | reverse complement strand
TAATGCCATATATTCTGCCTCAGTTGTTGATAGGGCAACGGTTGCTTGGCATTTGCTTGACCAGCTGATGGCTCCTCCTGATAGGTTGAAAATATATCCCATAGTTGATCGTCATGTGTTAATGTCTCCTCCCCAGTTAGCATCACTGAAACTGATCAGTCTTAGATCCTGATCGCATCCAAGGCACAGCTTATAATTGGCTATTCCTTTAATATATCTTAATAATCGTTTGAGGGTGTGGTAATGTTCTTGCATTGGATTGGCCGAAAATTGACTGATGATGCTGACAGCAGCAGCTAGATCAGGTCTTGTTCTGATCATCAGGTACATTATGCTACCGATCATTTGTCTGAATAGACTTTGATCTGCAGATTTTCCTCCTTCAGCTTTGAGTTGAATGGATGGATCAAGGAGTGTGCTGATTGGCTTGGCGTCCATCATGTTAAACCTTGTAATGATTTGATTAGTGAAGTGGCTTTAATCAATTGTGATCATATGTGTTTTTTGATCGTGAATGACTCGAATACCCAAAAAATGTTTAATTTCGCCACAGTCCATCATATCGAATGCATTGCTAAGTTCCGCCTTGAATTTGTTCATTGTTTCCATCGAGTCAGCCAGAATTAGTAGATTGTCGACATATATGGTAATAATTATCAGTGATTGATATTGATCATCTTGTCTTCTCCTTAGATAAATGCTGTGATCCGATTGTAGTCTTGTAAAATTTGATTGGCTGAGATAGTTGTCGATCTTCTGATTCCACATATGAGGTGATTGCTTTAGTCTATACAGTGATCGATTGAGCTTACACACAGCTCTCGGTGACAGCTCCGATTGGTCGATTCCTTCAGGTACCATCATGTAGATCTCTTTATCAAGATCGCCATTCAGGAATGCAGTTTTTACGTCCATTTGGTAAATTTCTAAGTTTAAGGTTGCTCCGATCGATAAAAGTGCCCTGATCGATGTGAATTTCGCCACAGGAGCAAATGTTTCATCATAATCAATTCCTTGCTGTTGTGAATATCCCTTGGCCACTAATCTCGCTTTGTACCTGGCAACCGATCCATCAGTGTTGAGTTTCTTTTTAAATACCCATCTGCATCTAATCGGCTTGCGTCCCGCAGGCACCTCAGGTACAATCGTCCACATGTCATTATTCTTAAGTGATTTAAGCTCTTGATTGATCGCTTCCTCCTAAAGCTTTGTATCAGGCAGAGAAATTGCCTCCTTGTAGGTCATTGGGTCATCGGTCGATTCAATTAAATTAGCTTCTGACATCCGATCTTGCTAAATTTGTAGAGCTTCAGTGTCGATCAATTATTCGATTGGCTCCCAGGTGTTGTCATCATCATCATATGTAGCCTAGCCATTTAACCAGATATTCTCTTTTTTCATCAATCTTGCATTCTCCGATGATCGCTTCGATGACATATTCTCAATCTTCTGGGTTGACGATTGTTGGGGATTTTAATATAATAGATTCATCAAATGTGATGTCGCGGCTGATCTCTATCCTCCTATTGGTTGGATCCCAGAGCCTGTATGCCTTCTTTTCGTCGTGATAGCCAATCATTTTAAGCTTTTTGGATCGGGGCGCCAGCTTTGATCTTTTTTCCTTGCGAATATGCATATATGCATCAGCCCATATGACGCGCAAGTTACTGATATCAGGCTTGTGACTGTGCCATAATTCAAATGGTGAAGCACTCTCCTTATTGGCTCGCATTAGCAATCGGTTGCGTAAATATATAGCACTTGCGGCAAGTTCCGCCCAAAGTTCGTCAGGTATGCCGGCAGTAATTTTAACTGTCTGGATTGACTCCATCAATGTCCGGTTATATCGTTCGGCTATACCATTTTGTTGCGGCGTGTCCAGTGTCATCATTTCATGATGAATTCCATATTTAATTAAAAATTCGCGCATCTCGGTGTTTACATACTCTCCTCCTCCATCTGATCAGAGAATCTTGAGTTTTCGGCCTAATTGCGTCTCGGCGAATGCCTTGAATGTCCAGAATCGATCAAATGTATCACTTTTGTTGTCAATAAAATATGTTGTGATGTAGCGAGTGGCATCATCGATGAAAGTTAATATATATTTTGCTCCATTGACTGATGGCGTAGGCATCAGCCCGCACAGATCTGTATGCACCCTTCCGATAGGCTCCATCGATCGATTTTTCGCGTGTCCGAATGGCTTGCGGTACAACTTTGCATGTTCACACCCGGCATATATTTCGATTTGTCTGGTTGACAGCCACACATCTCCAAGCCCTGTAACAAATTTGATGATTAATTGCAGTGTATTTTGGCCCAGATGGCCTAGTCGGTGATACCATAATATATAGTCATCGATCTTGGAATCGGCGATGTTTGCAATCTTAGAATCAGCAATGTTTGCTTCTAGCTCTAGCTCTGATGTCGATAAATGAAATAGGTCGCCATCGGCTTGTCCGATTTTAATTTCTTCGTGATCTGTACTGATTTTAATTACTGATCTGTCGCTCTTGAAGGTTATGTCATTTCTGTCATGTGTCAACGCCCGCACAGATATTATATTTCTGGTGATCTCCGGTACATATAAGACGTCCCATAATTTCAGCTCGTCGTCGAGCTCAATTGTCCCAATGTGCGTCGCGCATAATTTCTCATTCCCTGCACACGTGACCAAGCCATCGTGCTCAGCCACCATCTCGAAAAGCTCCAATTGGTTGAACATATGTTGCGTGGCACCCGAATCGATGATAGCGCCAATCGCCAGATTTGCTTCGGCTCTTGGTTTAGCCTTTTCTTTTTCTGTTTTTACCTAATCGTTAAATTTGTTGCATTGAAATATTCCGTGTTCTCCCTCACAGACGTAACATTTCTGAGAGTGTCCCTGAAAATTCCTGCCTCGATTGGCTCCGTGATCACCGCCTCGGTCGCCTCTGTCATTATGACCTCCTCAATTGTTTCCATTATCGTTGTTATAGCCTTGGCTTTGTCCGGCACTTCCGCCTCGATTGTCGCAACCGCCGCCTTGGTAGCTGCCTTGGTCGCCGCCTCAGTATCCACCTCGGTCGCTGCCTCGGTAGCCGCCTCGGTCCGTCGCGTGGGCTTTGTCGCACCTTTGTTTATTATCTGGGTCGAACCTGATACATGCGAGTTGTAAAGCCTCTAGCGTTGTCAGCATATTCTTCCGTGCAAGTATTAATTCCTGGTACCTGGGGCTTAGACCCCGGAGATATTATGGTATAGCTTCTGTGTTGGTCATATCTTCGATTTGCACCATAATTCGGTTGAATGCGTCATTATAATCTTCGATCGATCCTTTTTGCTTCATCATTACAAGCTTATCGCGCATTCATAACAATTATTCCATTGGTGCGTATTTTTGCGTCATAGCCTCTTTAAGCTCATCCCACAAATCAAATTCTCCCGATGTGTTCACATGCCTCTATAACCACATTCTAGCATTGCCTGTAATTTTACTGATCGCTGCATTGACTTCCTCCTTTTGTACTGATAGATTGGCGCTGGTGATAAATTGCTCTACAGCATCAAAGTAATCGAACAATCTGGGTGCACCACCTGATCCATCGAATTTGTTGATTGATCTCAGGTACTCCTTTGCCAGATCGTTAAGCTTTGTTGATGTTGTTGGTGATGGTGATGGTAATTGTCTTTGTGGCGTGTTGCCTTCTGTAGCTACGTTCTGATTGGTTGGCGCACTAGGTGATGTGATTGTTTTGTCGATTTTTGCTATCAATTTGCCCATTAGGGTTGCAAGCGTGTCTAATTTATCTTCCTGATTTCTGATTGTTGTAGCCATCTGTTCCTGTCGATCAAGGCTAAATGTGATATTGCTCTGATGGTTGCTATCCAATCCGTCGTCGTCGTCAAGGGTTTGATATCTGTTGTCTGTTTTTGATTTAGACTGCAATCTTGTCGATCTTGTTGCTGATGATGATGATGTGTATAGGTTGTCCATTTCATTGTGTGGCGTTGTTACGTATTTATCGCATTGCTTTATCATGGTGTCATTTGTCGCGTTGTTTATTGCTTTGTTTGATGCGTTGTTTACGATTTTAAATAAATACTTACAGTAATCACAGTTATAATTGTATAGATGCTATTATTGCGTAGATCTCAGGTTGTCGAGCTGTAATTCGAGCAGCTCGGGGCTCATAACCTGTTGAAATTTGATCTTCGAATGTGTGTTTTTGGAGTAAAAGAGCGCACTAGCTAATGAAGCCAATATGTGTATATTTATTAATGCTAATTTATGATTGGTCAATATAAAACAAAGATCATCTAAGCCACAATTGAGTGACGTATGATTGATCATTGATGCATCAATCATTGATAGGAGAGATATAATAAGCTAATAATTACAACAATATTAAGATATTGTAGTTTTTTACATTTTTCTCCAATTTCATATATTGCCCAGTCAGTAATATTAACACATAAACTAAGATCTAAATAAGTCAGATCTGAACAGTTATCTGCTATAATTATCACCATTGCATCATCCAATTGAGTATACCCACATAGGTCTAGTATTGT
Organism: Endogone sp. FLAS-F59071; assembly: GCA_003990785.1. NCBI lineage: Eukaryota > Fungi > Mucoromycota > Endogonomycetes > Endogonales > Endogonaceae > Endogone > Endogone sp. FLAS-F59071. The sequence continues at coordinate 5,717 of RBNK01002688.1, read as the reverse complement.
TAGCTGGGGTATAAAGGCTAAGATATCCCAGAGTATGCAGTTGACCAGCTCATTACTAATATTATTTATTGCCAGTATGTGTGTCTGTGAGAATGCCCTACTTATCTGGTGATATGTCAATTCTTTAGTTTGGGGTGGTAGTTGTACTATAGCAACTGCAATAAACTATTTAGTAGTAACAATCCTGTAACTATAATAATTGTTTGCAGTTTTTTTTTTAAATACTGCTAATGATAATATTTGTTGATCAGCTACATTACATATAATAACTAAGGCAGCAAAGTGCTTAAGATTTTCAAATAGATTCAACCCAGTAAAGGAGATAATAGGGTTGAAACCATAAGGGTTAAATTGTATAGTATTCTTATATATAACTATAATTAATGCCTTGCATAGTGAGATATAATTCAAGAGCAATTAGAGAAAGAGAAGCAGTTATATCAAATTAAATACAAGTAATGAATATATACTTTATTTTCATATTTATTGATAGCTTGTTTATTGATATAATGGAAAAGATAAGATTGTACAACTACTCCTGACTGTAGGATAATAATAAGGAATAATATTGTTAAAAATATTTTAACTTATAAAATAAATGTGTACACTCTTTTGTTGTAATGATAGTTTGTTTATTTATTTTTTTAGACTAGAAAAAAATATTGAAAATGCTCTATATATAAAGTAGCAAGTTTTTACTCATAATCATCTACACTATCGAGGGAGTATGACTTCAGATAAGCTGTTAATAATAAGAGAGAGTAATCTCTTTCCAATGGCTCATGGGCCTTCTGAATAAACTCAGTAGCTGCTATAAATGCCATTAGAAGGTCTTTATATACTTTCTAATGCAATACAAGTATAATATCAGCACATTGACTATATATTACATTAAATTCATCAAAGTCGCCATCACAATGATGCCTGTTGTCTACAAACTCATAACAATATGTACAAATTGTATTGCATATAAATTGCTTGCTGGGGTATTGACCTGAATGATACTGGATTTTGTGTGGACAGATTTTAAAGTAGGAGAGATTTATTCGGATTTGGATGGACTGCTGACATTTTACTCCAGTGCTTGATATCAAACTATTACCTGGGCAAGTTGGGGGTAGAGGCCTAACAGATATTTGGAGAGCCCATGTAGAGAGCTGAGAGGTGGGTTGTACTAATAGAGCAGAATACAAAGTAGTAAGTTGCTATGCATCTGTACTGCCAGGCAATCACCCAGCAGTAGTATACATATTCCAGAACTTGTTGGCTGTTATGATTTTTTTTTTATATTTTAGTATTTGATTTTTGGGAAAGATAAGTTGGAGGGGAGGCATTGCAACAGTTTTTTTTTATACACTACTATACATAATAATGTTGATTATATATAAGATATGATACAAAAATATTCACAGGCCCTTAGATATAGTTTATTTATTTATATATTAAAAGATACTATAAAAAAAAAACAAAAAACAAAAAACAAAAAAACTGCATATCCCCAGAAATTGTCTGCCTGACTGAAGAATAAGGACAGGTGTAGTAATGAAGAGATAATGAAAAGGATGCAACATATATAAAAAAAAATAGTAAAAGTAGTGAGAGTATACATGATCAATTATAATTTTATTGTTAGCTATAAAATCACACATTTATAAAATACTTGAGTATTCTTATTCCCACAATGTTATAAACATTTCCACCAAGTAAGGTGATAGTCTTTGTAGACAAAACCCACAGCTTGTATTTGTTTCTTTTTCAAACACATTACACCAAATCAGTAACCATCAAAATGTTATTAATCATTTGGAGTCACTGAATAAAATCATCACTTGACAGCTGGGACAGATCTGCAATGAGCAATTCCACAGTATGCTGGTACATTTTGTTGTAATCTATTATAGCAAGAGATGAATCTTGAAGGCATTCTTTGTAAAACAGCAAACTAGAGATATGGAAAAATGTGAGAAATGAGAATAGTTTAAAGATAACAATTAACATCAATATCTCCTACCTATACACCTTTAACCCGATGACTGTGTGAGCCATATTCATCACCCTCCTCCTCATGTTGGTGTTTTTTGGTAACCATTGTTTTAGGTTTCAAATCCATGGTTTCCCAGTTGGTAGGGCTCACTGAACTGTTCAAGTTTTGCAGAGAAGGCATATTGGAAGCAGGGGGGGGGAGAAGCATGTGAGAAGAAGACTCAAAAAAGAAATACATTTATATACCCCTGGTCGAAACTGCATGACATTACACCCAGAGAAGGAATCACACATCACCCAGAATCATGCATGATTCACACAGAAAACACTCTCCATTCCCACACATGCAGGGTTACTTACCTCAACCAAGAGGGTTACTTACCACTGGAAGGTCATGCATCAAATGCATCGAGTGCACTTATCATGGGTTGAATGAGAAGTTGTTTAAAAAAAAAAAATCACGTCGCGAGACATGAGTTACAACAATAACAACAACGCGTCTGTTGCAAGGGCCTAGATCCTAATTTCGTGTGTGACCCAAATACAGGCAATTCAGGTAACGGCCCAAAATTTTTTCCAAAGGGCCGGGTGACTGTTTTTCCTCTGGCATGACTGCTTTTCCTCAGGGCAGATAGGGAGCGGGGACGGCGGAAATCCAAGAGAAGTCATTGGGATCAGAGCACCCAGACACTGCGCGGTCACTGCAAAATTTGGCTATACTCTACTTTAACCAGGGCAAGTACGACGAGGCCGAGCCGCTGTACAAACGGTCGCTGGCGATCTGCGAAAAGTCATTGGGATCAGAGCACCCACACACTGCGGAGTCACTGCAAAATTTGGCTGTACTCTACTTTAACCAGGGCAAGTACGACGAGGCCGAGCCGCTATATCAACGGGCGCTGGTGATTTGTGAGAAGGTGTTGGGATCAAAGCATCCGGGCACTGCGACATCGCTGAACAATCTGGCCTCGCTTTATTTTAGTCAGGGCAAGTATGACGAAGCCGAGCCGCTGTATCAACGGGCGCTGGTGATCTGTGAGAAGGTGTTGGGATCAGAGCATCCGGACACTGCGACGTCGTTGAACAATCTGGCCAAGCTTTATTTTAGTCAGGGCAAGTACTACGAGGCCGAGCCGCTGTATCAACGGGCGCTGGTGATCAGGGAGAAGGTGTTGGGATCAGAGCATCCGGACACTGCGACATCGCTGAACAATCTGGCCGAGCTTTATTTTAGTCAGGGCAAGTACGACGAAGCTGAGCCGCTGTATCAACGGGCGCTGGTGATCAAGGAGAAGGTGTTGGGATCAGAGCATCCGGACACTGCGACGTCGTTGAACAATCTAGCCAAGCTTTATTTTAGTCAGGGCAAGTACTATGAGGCCGAGCCGCTGTATCAACGGGCGCTGGTGATCAGGGAGAAGGTGTTGGGATCAGAGCATCCGGACACTGCGACATCGCTGAACAATCTGGCCGAGCTTTATTTTAGTCAGGGCAAGTACGACGAAGCTGAGCCGCTGTATCAACGGGCGCTGGTGATCAGGGAGAAGGCGATGAAAGAGCGGGATGCCAATCAAACGATCATTGAAACCTTAGGTCAGCGGAAGGATAAGGACAATGCCGTTCGTGCCCACTGGTTTTTCCATCGATATATCTCGCCGCAAAAGAAAATTAGCAATTATCGCAAGGGTCAGCAACAACTGGAAAAAAGCGAAGCAATAGAAAATAAAATCTTAACAGCAGACAAAGAACTTCCAAAAGAGAACGTTTTGAAGCAGCAGCAGGAGGGGGAGGAGGAGGATGAGGAGAAGGAGGAATACAAAGAAGAGGAGGAAGAGGGGGAGGATCAGAAGGACAAAAAGAAGGAGGAGGAGGAGGAGGAGGAGGAAGAGGAGGAGGAGGAGGAGGAGGAGGAGGAGGAAAGAGAGAAAGTAGACCAGTATGAGTGGCTTGAAGATGTAATCAACAAAGAGAAGATAACACTAATTCCATTTGAAGAATTGCAGAAGGAGGAGTTCGCCGGTCATGGAACATATGGAACAGTCTACAGAGCTACGTGGAAAGAAGAAACCGTTGCTATAAAAGAGTATGATAGTCCAGAGGATTTAGTACATGATGCAAAAGTATTTTATCTCCTAGGTGCTCATGACAACATTGCAAAATTTCGCGGTATAACTAAGTAAGTATTTGCATAACAAACCATTTGAATTATTCGCGAGTCTCCAAGATATACTTAAGTTGACTCTGTTATTGTTAGGAATACCAATGCGAAAATGTATGCAATGGTTATGGAATATGCTGAGCTTGGCACTCTGCATGATCTTTGGGGTTTGGGTCAACTCGAAAACTTGCCAATGAACCTTCAAATAAAGATGGCATTACAGGTAGCCCAAGCGTTGCATCATGTTCGTAAATGCAGCATTATTCACCGAGGTAAATTGATGTCAATTTCATTTTTCTAAGTCTATTTTCTATAATTTGTAAAGAAGTGTCAATGAATTTTTATGCAAATTCCGACTTTCAGGCCTTGATTGCCAAAATATCCTCGTTAGAAAAGATTTCTCAATCGCGCTCACCGGATTTAGCTTAGCTGGCGCATCATCAGAGATGACTTCTCGTGTGAATGAAGTCAATGAACATTACAATACTGGACAGATGATTGACTTCGATAACAGTGATATCTATGGGCTTGGCATTTTACTCTGGGAGATCGGGCATAAGAAACGTGCCTTTGAAGACGACTACGACCCTCAACTTCTTGAGAACATAATGGACGGAGCTCGTCCGTTTGTAACGGTCGCTGAAATTCCAAAAGACTTACCACCAGACTATATCGAACTCTACGCATCTTGTTGGGATGCTGACCCTAGTCAGTGGCCGTCGATTGATGATGTTGTTAGTCGACTCGAGAATCTGATGGAAAGTCTTCATAACACTAGTGCAAGCTGGGAAATGTTGGAAAGCATTCGGGTGGGCTTCACAGCGAATAAAATAAAAAGTAAGTTATTACATCGGAGTTACTTTTGTTCACATCAATTGTATACTCAAACTCTTACCTGTATGTTCTTCATTAGATAAGGACATCTACAAAAGGTTGAGCATTTTGGGCGTCCAGCCTATAAAGTTTGAAGAAATCCAGTTCGAGAAAACTGATCCAATGCGCGGAGGATTCGCAATTGTTCAAATTGCCAAATTGTTTAATGAGGACGTAGCTGTCAAATCCCAAGTAAATCATGCTGATGATATAATCCAAGAAGTGAAAATTCTACATCAAATAAGCTACCATTCTAACATTGTTCAATTTCGTGGCATCAGCACGTAAGTTCTTAGTTTATGCCTCTCCTCACTGATTGAGCTTATGATCCGCTCCTTATTCTAGTGAACGTGGTAAACATACAAACGACGAACATCAAAAAGCCACCATGTTTAATCAATATATTATCAACGTAAAGCTGTGTGATGCATATGTGATTTTGACTTAACTATATATATTGAATGACTAACCATATACATGGGGTGTGATTATATCGAGGGAATTGGCGACCTTTATTTTATTTTCTCTGCTTAACTTTGACGGACTTTGTGTAACGGTGATAGCTGTTACGCTCTGTGACTTTATTGTTAATTTAATTAACCTTATATTTTTTTACATGTGATATGTGATTATATCGAGGGAAAATTGACTGTTTTTTTTTTTTTGTTCACTTAACTTGGTGTGATAGTGACTATATCAAGGG
>RBNK01002687.1:0-10277 GCA_003990785.1 Endogone sp. FLAS-F59071 | reverse complement strand
TCACATTATTCTTATCACTCAAGTAGTATTTTATATATAATTATTTGCAGTAAATGTACTTCATGGATGACATTTGTGATGTACAGTTGAACACTTTACTTTTATTCTTTTATTTTTATTTATTTTTATCGAGATATATCAAGCAGGGGGAGTGTTGTAATTATTAGCTTATTATATCTCTTCTATCAATGATCGATGCATCAACGATCGATCATACGTCACTCAATTGTGGCTTAGATGATCTTTATTTGTATCGACCAATCATAATTTAGCATTAATAAATATACGCATATTGGCTTCATTAGCCAGTGCACTCTTTACTCCAAACATACACATTCGAAGATCAAATTTCAACACCCTGCACATATTACAAAGAAAAGGAAGAGCATGGAAATGGACGTCAGCCGCACAAACTGCCTTCAACCTGATCAAGGAAGCACTTACCCACGCACCAGTTATAGCAAGACCGGATCTCACAAAAGTATTCAAGCTGTATATAGATGCATCGTCATTTGGACTCGGAGCAATTTTAGCGCAAGATGACAAAGATAGAAAGCATGTGATTGCTTATGCAGGACGAGCTACCCATGGAGCAGAACCTTCCTACAGAGCCACCCAACTGGAATGTGTAGCAGTCATTTAGGCTATACAATACTTCTGCCACTTCCTGATTGGAAAGTAGTTCACCCTGATAACAGACCACTCAGCCCTCAAATGGCTTTAGAATAAACCGAATCTGACAGGAATATATGCATGATGGCTAGCCATACTGCAGGAGTATAACTTCATGACACAATATAGAAAAGGATGGAATCATCAGAATGTGGACACCCTCTCACGCCTACCCTAATTTATCCGAGATCGACACCTTGAACCAAAAAGAATATACCTACCCAATGAATACTGAACTCTATAACGGATATTTGGATTACCTCAGTAACCTAACCTTTACTGGGACGACGAATGAAAACGATCAACGGCTTATATGGACAATGGCACTCAACTATTTTATCAAGAATAATATACTTTACTGACGACACAGAGGACAGATATGACTTGTAGTTCCTGAACACAAAAAGCAGATGGTACTTCAGGCCTCTCATGACCATCAGCTGGCAGGACACATGAGCATAGACAACACATATCAACGATTATCAGAAAAATATTATTAGAAGAACATGTACGAAGACATTAGAGAATATATCAGGAGATGTGACACTTGCCAGAAAAGGCACCGAGGAAAGGAAGTCGAGACCTTACAACTGATTGTACCTAGAGGACTCTTTGAACATATTGGAATCGACATTGTTGGACCACTACCAAGAACACTTAGAGGAAATTGATATATCGTAGTAGCAGTAGATTATCTGACTAAGTACCCCGAAGCAAGAGCCTTGCCCCTTGCAGATGCACTTAATATTGCACCCTTTATCTACGAAGATATTATCTGCTGCCATGGAATACCTTATGAAATGACCTCCGATCAAGGAACTGAATTCATTAATGAATTCATGTAGATATTGATGTAATACTTCGGAATCCGCCAGATAAAAACTACTGCCTACCATCTCCAAGGAAATGGACTCACCGAATGGATGAATCAAACCATCAAGAACACAATTGCTAAAGTAGTACAATCACAAGAAGGAGATTGGGACTTGTACCTACCTTCCGCCCTATTTGCACTACGAACAATGAAACAAGAGACAACAAAGTTCACCTCTTTTGAGCTCGCTTATGGAAGAAAAGCTCATCAGCTGGTAGACTAGGTAATGACCACCCTGGAACCCAGCCACACCTCCTGGGAAAAGCAAATCGAGCATCGTGTGACAAAGAAAATTCAAGAATTACACAATGTCCAAAACAAGATAAGAGAATTTATTGCCATTGCACAAGACCAACAAAAGAAGAATTATGACAAGGAACATAAGGAGACTGAGTGATTAAAGATTGGTGACCAAGTCTTACTATACTGGAACATAGTAGAATCCTCATGGTCAGCAAAATTGGACCTGAAATGGAAAGGACTATACTACATCGCAAATATAAAAGGGACTACATATCAGTTACGAAAAACAACAGGAACGATCTTACCCTATACTGTCTACCAAAACCACCTCAAGAAATATCATGCCCTGATGGAACAACTTCTATGAAGTCCGAGTCAGCCTGATCGAGGCCTACCGACATATAGAACCTTTGGAAGACCTTGAGGAGATAGAAGGATCAACTTTACAGAAGACTCGATCGATTATATACAACATTCAAAGGAGGCAACATCTGGTACGAATCAATGAATGAAAGGAATACTACCGAATCGCACAACTCTGGGATGAACAAGTTGAACATATCTGGAACTAGAAGGATAGAGAAATCTGTCAATGAGCCCTCAAAGGAGCACTCTCTGCCTATAATGCAAGAATGGCTGATCGGATTTATCAACTATTCAAGCACAAGCCTAGTGCTTTGAATCACTTTCAATGCAGTATGCACCAACTAAATCAACTGACACAGAATGACATGAAGGAGCTAGAGGAAGAGGTAAAACAGTTACAAAAAGATTTCTCCAAGTTAGAACTGTACCTTGAAGTCTAACTCATAGAAAGGAAGGAGATGTGATGGAACATTTTGTGACGACATACAATTTGATCATGTAAAACCACAAGTCATGTGACTTGCAATAACGCTAAGACCTATAGCGTTGTTGAGACTTGTAGCGTTGTTAAGATCTGCAATCATACTATAACCTAAAATAGTATTTCGATCAGATATATTATTTCATCGCCCAATTACATTATAACCTGATATATCATTTTATATCTTAGCCAATCAATTTGTACCTTATACTTAGCTGAGCCGATCAGAAATTCAAGTAGTAACCTAGATAGCTGCCCATATAGCACCTTGTAATTTCTTATAAATACCTTGCTCGCAATTATCAATAAAATTCGGACTGTAACAAGCTAAGGAAGCTTACAACAGACAACCCAAGAGATACTGAAGCCTTACTCAAGGAGTAAGCAATTAAGATAGTTTCGAGATTCTAACAGATACACTTTATTCGATCAATCATACATAATTCTTGCTAGTTAACACCTACATCGACACCCTTCTTAAGACACTACCGCATAACCCGCTAAGACCCCTAAAGCATATTTTCTGCATCTGCTCAACTCTGAGTATTTCGCTGTTAATATATTTTAGTCTGTCACAATATCAAACCCTTGATGATGATGAAGGATTGGATAGCAACCATCAGAGCAATATAGGATTTAGCCTTGATCGACAGAAACAGATGGCTATAACGATCAGAAATCAGGAAGATAAATTAGATATGCTGGCAACTCTATTGGGCGAATTAATGGCAAAAATCGACAAAACAAATGCATCACCCAGCGTGCCAACCAATCAGAATGCAGCTACAGAAGGCAACACGCTACAAATACAAATACAATCACTATCACCAACAACATCAACAAAGCTTAACAATCTGGCGAAAGAGTATCTGAGATCGATCAACAAATTTGATGGGTCAGGAGATGCACCCAGATTGTTTGATTACTTTAATGCCATAGAGCAATTTATCACCAGCACCGATCTATTAGTACAAAAGGAGGAAGTCAACACAGCGATCAGTAAAATTACAGGCAATGCTAGAATGTGGCTATGGAGGCACGTGAACACATCAGGAGAATTTGATTCGTGGAATGAGCTTAAAGAGGCTATGACGCAAAAATATATACCAATGGAACAATTGTTATGAATGCACAATAAGCTTGCGATGATGAAGCAAAAGAGATCGATTGAAGATTATAATGACGCGTTCAACCGAATTATAGCGCAAATCGAAGACATAACTGACACAGAAGCTATACTGCAATATCTCTGGGGTCTAAGCCCCAGGTACCAGGAATTAATACTTGCATGGGAAAATATGCCAACAACGCTGGAGGCTTTACAACTCACATGCATCAGGTTTGACCCAGATAGTAAGCAGAGGTACAACGAAGCCCACATAACAGACTGAGATAGCTACTGAGGTAGCTACTGAGGTGGCAGTCGTGGCAATTGAGGCGGAAGCGCCAGACAAGGCCAAGGCTATAATAACGATAATGGAAACAATCGAGGAGGTCATCATAATGACAGAGACGACCGAGATGGTGATCGCAGAGCCCATCGAGGTAGGAATTTTCAGGGATACCCTCAGAAATGTTATGTCTGTAAGGGAGAACATGGAATATTCCAATGTAACAAATTCAACAATTAGGTAAAAACAGAAAAAGAAAAGGCTAAACTAAGAGCTGAAGCAAATCTGGCGATTGGCACTATCATCAATTCAGGCACTATGCAATATATGTTCAACCAATGGGAGATTTTCGAGATGGTGGCTGAGCACGACGGCTTGGTCATGTGTGCAGGGAATGAGAAGCTACGTGCTATGCATGTTGGAACAATTGAGCTCGATGACAAGCTGAAATTATGGGATGTTTTATATGTACTGGAAATCATTAGAAATTTAATATCTGTGTGGGCGTTAATATGTGACGGAAATGACATAATCTTCAAAAGCGACAGATCAGTAATTAAAATCAGTGCAGATCATAAGGAAATCAAAATCGGACAAGCCAATGGCAATCTATTTCATTTATCGACATTACTAGAGCTAGAAGTAAACATTGCCAATTCCAAGATTAATAACTATATATTATGGTATCACTGGCTGGGCCATCCAGGCCGAAATACTCTGCAATTAATCAACAAATTTATCACAGGGCTCGGAGATGTATAGCTGTTGACTGGACAAATCGAAATATATACTAGGTATAAACATGCGAAGTCATACCGCAAGCCTTTCGGACACGCGAAAAATCGATCGATAGAGCCTATCAGAAGGGTGCACTCAGATCTGTGCGGGCCAATGCCCATGCCATCAGTCAATGGAGTGAAATATATATTAACATTCATTAATGATATTACTCGCTACGTTACAATGTATTTTATTGATAACAAAAGTAATACATTTGATCGATTCCGGGCATTCAAGGTATTTACCGAAATGCAATCGGGCCGAAAACTGAAGATTCTCTAGTCTGATGGAGGGGGAAAGTATGTAAACACTGAGATGCGCGAATTTTTAATCAAAAATGGAATCCATCATGAAATGATGATGTCGGACATGCTGTAACAAAATGGTGTCACTGAATGATATAACTAGATATTGATGGAGTTGATCTGGGCTATTAAAATCACTGCTGACATACCTAACAAACTTTGGGCTGAACTTGCTGCAAGTGCTACATATTTATGCAACCGATTGCTAACACGAGCCAATAAGGAGAGTGCTTCACTATTTGAATTATGGCATAGTTACAAGTCTGATATCAGTAACTTGCGCATCATATGGGCTGACACATATATGCATATTTGCAAAGGAAAAAGGTCGAAACTGGCACTCTGATCCAAAAAGCTTAAAATGATTGGCTATCATGATAAAAAGAAGGCATACAGGCTTTGGGATCCAACCAATAGGAAGATAGAGATCAGCCATGATGTCACATTTGATAAATCTATTATATTAAAATCCCCAACAATTATTAACCCAGAAGATCAAGAATATGTTATTGAAGTGATCATCAGAGAATACAAGATTGATGAAAAAAGGCAATATCTGGTTAAATGGCTGGGCTATAATGATGATGACGACAACACCTGAGAGCCAATCGAACAATTGATAGATACTGAAGCTCTATAAATTTGGTAAGATTGCATGCTAGAAGCTAATTTAATTGAATTGACCGATAACCCAATGACCTACAAGGAAGCAATTTCTCTGCTTGATGCAAAGCTTTAGCAGGAAGCAATCAATCAAGAGCTTAAATCACTTAAGAATAATGACACATGGACTATTGTATCTGAAGTACCTGCAGGACGCAAGCTGATTAGATGTAGATGGGTATTTAAAAGGAAGCTCAACACTGATGGATTGGTTGCCATGTACAAGGTGAGATTAGTTGCCAAGGGATATTCACAATAGCAAGGAATTGATTATAATGAAACATTTGCTCCTGTGGCGAAATTCACATCGATTAGGGCACTTTTATTAATCAGTGCAGTCCTAAACTTAGAAATTCACCAAATGGATGTAAAAACTGCATTCCTGAATAGTGATCTTGATGAGGAGATCTACATGATGGTACCTGAAAGAATTGACCAATCGGAGCTGTCACCGAGAGCTGTGTGTAAGCTCAATTGATCATTGTATAGACTAAAGCAATCACCTCGTATGTGGAATCAGAAGATTAACAACTACCTCAGCCAATCAAATTTTACAAGACTACAATCAGATCACAGCATTTATCTAAGAAGAAGATAAGACAATCAATCGCTGATAATTATTGCCATATATATCAATAATCTACTAATTCTGGCTGATTCGATGGAAATGATAAATAACTTCAAGATGGAGCTTAGCAACACATTTAATATGACGGACTGTGGTGAAATTAAACATTTTCTGGGTATTCAAGTCATGCGTGATCGAAAAACACATACAATTACAATTGATCAAAATCACTTTGCCAATCAAATTATTATAAGGTTTAACATGACAGATGCCAAGCCAATCAGTACACCTCTTGATCCATCCATTCAACTTAAAGCTGAAGGGGGAAAATCCATAGACCAAAATCTATTCAGACAAATGATCGGTAGTATAATGTACCTGATGATCGGGACGAGACCTGATCTAGCTGCTGCTGTTAGCATCATCAGTCAATTTTCGGCCAATCCAATGCAAGAACATCACCATACCCTCAAACGATTATTAAGATATATTAAAGGAACAGCCAATTATAAGCTGTATCTTGGATATGATCAGGATCTAAAGCTGATCAGGTTCAGTGATGCCAACTGGGGAGGAGATATTAATACATGACAATCAACTATGGGGTATATTTTCAACCTATCAGGGGGAGCCATCAGCTGGTCAAGCAAGCGCTAACCAACTGTTGCCCTATCAACAACTGAAGCAGAATATATGGCATTAGCACATGCGATGAAAGAAGCCATTTGGCTACACACCCTATTGAATGAGCTAGGATATTTACAGAATTGTGTGACAACCTTATTTGAAGACAACCAATCAGCAATTGCCCTCACCAAAAACCCAATTAATTATGCTCGATCAAAGTATATTGACATTCAGTACCACTTTATTTAAGAGAAAGTTGAATCAAAGGTGATAGATATCATTTACATGGTGACAGATGAAATGATCGCTGATGCATTAACCAAGCTACTTGCGCGACCCAGACTTGAAATGTTAATTGCAAAAATGGGCTTACATAACTAACTTTTTTTTTTTTCAAAAAAAAAAACTTTTATTTTTCTTTATCATGTCATTCTTATCACTCAAGTAGTATTTTACATATAGTTATTTGTAGTAAATGTACTTCATGGATGCCATTCATAATGTACAGTTGAATATTTTTTTATTTTTTTTATTGAGATATGTCAAGCAGGGGGAGTATTGAAATTATTAGCTTATTATATCTCTCTCTCTCTCATCAACGATCGATCGTATGTCACTCAATTGTGGCTTAGACGATCTTTGTCTGTATCGACCAATCATATATTAGCATTAATAAATACACGCATATTTGGCTTCATGAACCAGTGCGCTCTTTACCCCAAACACATATTCGAAGATCAAATTTCAACATGAAGTGATAGTCAAATAATATACTAATGATCTGATGATCAAAGACTAAGATGACCAAACATCAATAATAATACTTGATGATCAAAATAAAAATAAAAGTATGAGAAAACTGCTATATTAATCCTAAGTGATGGGAATAATGGGATCAGTGGGAATAATTGCTGCATCATAAGGGTTAGAAGAGCTTGAGAAATTGGATGAAACAATTACTGATGGTGGGAATCATTGCTGCATCATCAAGGGATTATGATGTTTACTTAGATGCTGTGTTGCCAGGGATTACATGAGAATCAGAAGATCAGATGGGTATATGATGGTGAGAAATTGGGTAGTTCTATCACTTCTTGGTAGATTTTATTAGTAACAATACTTGGATGGAGAGGAGATCATCATCTGATTCTGTAGGGTTTACTGTAGTTAAAATTGCTATCTTCTCTCAACATACAACTAGGACTATAGGACTCTCTCCATTCCAGCTCACTTACAGAAGAGAAGCCTGAGGATAATTGTAATAAGTCCTGAGTAACATATCTAATAAACAAGGTTCAATAGATTATAGAATCAATCAAGAGATTAAACAGTTAACTTAGATTTGACTCAAGACTAAGGATTTCATAATCAAGGCATAGGATAGATAAAAGAAGAATTATGATAAAGCATACAAGGAGATTACACCCTTATACATTAGTGATAAGGTTCTTTTATATCAAAATGTTGTCAAAGCCTCTTGGTTAGCAAAACTGGAACCACATTGGGAAGAACCTTACCTTATTGCAGATATTCACAAGACCACTTACAAGTAAAGAAGCTTACAGAAGCCTTACTACTAAACTCAGTTCATCAGAATTACCTTAAGAAGTATCATGAGCCTCAGAAATATCAGCAACCTTAAAGTTCAAGGTCAAACTTTCTTTGAATAGACTGAAATGTAGTGCTTAAAAATAGAATAGCCAATTCATGATATAATAGAGAATTTACCCCTGACTTCTAATCTCTGAAACCAGATACCCAAATCAGAATAGATCTAGGGGTAGATGATATAATTATCAAGAAGATAAGATGATTAAGGAGTGAAACAATTACTCAGAGACTTATATCATATCAGGACAAGGAGAAGATGATTAGGAGTCAAAATACAAAGGAGAAACATTATAAATATCACCCTCATCCAGCTGTATAGTCTATCATCAAAAACCTATCTAATCACCAAAATGTCTTGCTACATAAGACAATACAAGAAAAACCCTAGGACCCCATCTCCTTATATCTGACAGAAGTCACCAGACCTATCAGATAGTGACTTATAAGATGTCCAGATTACAATCAGAAAGAAAGTCTGTTATACCAGGGAACAGACCTGAGCTACCAAGAAGGAATACTACACAAAGCTGCTCAAGGACTTCATGACAGTTGTGAATGATCTAAAGGATAACAAACCAGCCCAGAAGATCAGAAACCACCTCCAGGGGTTTGATCCCTTAGTCACCATCAAAATGGTAATACAAAACAACCTTCTGATTGATCAAATACAAGATCAATGTTATCTGGCCATGATATACCAAAAGGAAGATACCTTCTTCAGGCATTGGTATATACAAATACAACACAGTGATTGGAGTTTCACATGAGAAGAGTTGGCTGATAGGATAGGGTTCACAAGAAAGATAGTGAAACATTGGAAGAAGGTCTTTTACATATTTAAACAATAGCCTCAAGCAATCAAACATTTTCCTTCTAGAAACATCTGACTTATTAATTTACTGTTAGATGCCTAAGTCCATCAGATGATCCTCAAAGTCACATTGACCCATGGGAGGCCAGATGTGTGGGAAGATTCAGATCATGAAGATAACTAGTATAGGAAATAACCTTGTATCTTAATATCAATCATAAATACCTCAATTTATTTTGTACTTAGTAGAATATTCTATTTAGATAGTTGTCAGAATAACTTACAACTCCTGACTTATTTATTTTTATTATTATTAATGTAGTTAGTAAATTTGCCTAACAGTTATTTGTATAAATACCTTCACTCTTTACTTGGAGAATAAATCAGTTCAGATAGCTTGGAGCTAAAGAAACTTAAGGAAAGATAAAGAGAATAAGAGTCTGAGACTCTAGATTTGATATAGTATAATTTTGGTTCTGAAAAGCTTCCCCTATCTACCACTATTATATCCCTTCAAGTTGCTACTGCAAACATGTACAAAACTCTCTTATTGCTAAGCCATACACCCCATCCTACTTAGATATTCCCCTATATTTGTATCTACTAATATTTGAGTATATTCTTCATTTAAGTCTAGTTCTTAGTCTTAGAGAGGTATTCACTACAATATTTATTATTTATATACTATACTTATAAATAACTTTTATATTATACAGATTTTCCATTATTGATTTTTCAAAATATTGCTAAATCTTAAATCAAATTTTATACTTTTTAATAACTATATTATTATTAGAAATAGTTACTATAGTTTGAGATAAGACTTGGAGAGAAATAGTAGAGAGAAATAGCAGAGAAGAATAGTAGAGAAATGGCAAGAGGAAT
>RBNK01002686.1:0-10277 GCA_003990785.1 Endogone sp. FLAS-F59071 | reverse complement strand
CTAAGATAGGTAATGTAGAAAAAGGAAATGCTTCAATAGGCAATACTACTAAAGGCATTTCTGAATACAGTAATACTACAAAAGGAATTTCCTAAAACAGAATTTCCTCATTGAGTAATTCCTCAATCGGCAATGCTCTATTTGGTAATGCCTCATTTGGTATTTCTAAATCGGGAACTACCATATCGGGTAATTCTATTTTGAGTGACTAGAATGTTCTAAGTAGTGCTGCGGCACAGTAACGGTTATTTGTAATGTCTAATAATATCATTCTTACAAAGGAAGTAAAACCTTTAAAGCTTTCACTACAGAAATCGATGCCAATCTTATTATTATTAGAATGCCTTATGATAATGACAATCACATCACTTGTGACACACGAGCCGATACCTTATTCAAGACCCTTCCGCAGTGGCTAGAAACTCGCATTAAGGAGAGAGGGAGCCCATATGCTCATGAATAATAGTGTTTCAGCATGGTCATCAAATCAGCACATACAATTCTATCGGCATAACAAATACAAATAGAAAACAAGAATCATAACTCTGGCTCAAGCAACAAACCAACAACTGATACTTACTGTTGAGGAGGATTTAACCCCCAAGGAGGATTCAGAGGAGGATAAGAAAATTATAACAACAACTCAATATAGTGAAACAATTTCAAGAAGAATAAAAATAAGGATGACTGGAAGAAAACAAAGACCTGCTTCAATTGTGGAAAACATGGACATATTGTACCTGAGTATAGAAGTACTTATACTATTTTAGAAGAAAAGATTATAAAGAAAGAAGAAATTAAGAGTGCAAGCAAAAGTATGACTACCGAAGAAGAAATAGATCCTAGAGATATTAGCTAACTGTATATAATCGAAGAAAAATATGGCCAAGGATACTGCAAGTTGAATAAACAAGAATAAATCACCCTCATCAATTAGAACATGGTGCAAACAAGATGCCCATTCTGTGATCAATACATCTATTATGCAGAACATATGTGTAACTGTTTAACAACTCATCTCATACTGAATGAAACCAAAGTAGAAGACTTCCTCATCATCAAAAAGAAAGATCAAAGGATAAAACTACAGCCAAGACATCAACAGATGCCATTAATGAATAATAGACTCTACTATGGCAAGAACCTATATCCTTATACCAACAATACTAGAGAAATTTACGATATCTTCTGAAGAAGCTATCAATACATTGGCAAAGGAAAGTTCTAGGGAGATAAGAAAAGATATGAGCAAGGAGTATATTAGGACGAAATCTACCTATAAGATCTTTGAACTGTCCATAACTCATCTACTATCGATAGCAAGGGATGCGACCCAGCCTACAATAGTACTTGGCAAGAACTGGCCGATATTAAAGAAGGAAGGCAAGAAGATGAAAAAGAAGAATTAGAAGAATTATCAGAAGATGAATGACTATACATGATACAAGAAACCAATAATGAAACCAACTTCCTAGTCAAAAAAAAGCACTCAGATGCTATAGTACCTACCAAGGGAATAGCAAACTCTGCAAGATATGATATCTATACAAATGAAGATATACTAATCACCAGGATCGATTTTCCTGATCAAGATAGAAATTACCTTAAAACCACCAAATGGAACTTATATACAAATCTTAGATAAAAGCAGTAAAATCAAGGAAGGAATCTCGATCAAAGTAGGAATTATTGATACAGACTATACTGGCGAAATTATACTTGCAGTTCAGAACTTATCAGCTTGCCACAAATACCAAGTCACTAAAGGAGCCAAGTTAGCACAATTTGTATTTATCAAACTAGACAACTCAGTAATAGCCAAAGTTGTAGAACAACTTCCAAAAACTGAACATACTGCAGGAGGATTCAGATCAATAGATAAAAAGAAACCTATACTCACCAAAGATGAACGTTGGTACTTGAAAATGGCATAAAGAATAGTACTATATGGATGCTGTCCTCATGGAAACAGAACCTACTATATAGACAATGCCTAGAAATGCTAGAGTTGCATAGAAGAAAGCAAGAAACTACAAATCCAACAGTTAGCAAAGGAGGAAGAAGAAGCAAAACAAGTATGTAAAGTTATAAAATTACTAACTAAGGAGAAGAAAATGGATTGGTCAATCGAAGATATAACAGACATGTAGTCTATTGAAGAAATGAAAGTGGAAGAAATAGAAAAAAAAGTAGAACATGGAACCTTATCATCACTTGGAAAAAAGACAGAACTCCTTTTCTACAAAGGAACAATGAAGAATGAAACAGTCAATGTATTGATCGATAGTGAAGCAATATACAATTTTATCAGCAAATAGCTAGCTGATCAACTCAAAGTAATCAAGTCACTCTGTGAAGCAGCAATGATTGTAGAAGTTGCCAATGGAGGAACCCAATGAGTTATCCATACTACTAAGAATCTTTCAATCTTAATCGAATCATACCAGGATGCACTGAACTTTGAAATCATAGACATGCTTAGACCAAGTATAGTATTTGGAAAAAGTTGGCTAGATCAGAAGAATCCTAACATCGACTAGCCAAGCAGAACCATAGAGTTTACTCATCAAAACAAGAATATTAAATTAGTCTTCAGATCAAGAAATGACAAGATCTGACTCTACTCAGCTAAAAAATTCTACTAACATCTCGAAAAAGATGATATAATTTACTACTGCATTATTACGGAAAAGGACATTGCTAAAATAACCACTGAAACTAATATAGATATTAATAGTCTAGATATATCTCTACAACTACTTATCACTGAGTTTGTAGACTGATTCTCTATAAACTTACTAGAAGAACTACCATCAAAACAAAGTATTGATCACCGAATTGACTTAATACCTGGTGCAGAACCACTATTCAAGAAAATTTATTAATTATCTGGATCAGAGTTATAAGAACTCAAGAAGACTCTAGAAGAATTAATTGAACAAGAATCTATTCAACCTAGCACATTGTCTTTCAGAGTACTTATTATATTTGTCAAAAAGAAGGATGGAATTAGAATATGCATTAACTATTAACAACTCAATGATATAACTATCAAGAACCAATATGTATTACCCAACATTATAGAATTATTTGATCGACTCAAAGGAGCAACCATATTCTCAGTAATCGACTTATAATCAGGATATTATCAGATCTGCATTACCAAAGAAGACATTTCGAAAACAGCATTTAGAACTCAATATGGACATTATGAATGGAAAGTTATGCCTTTTGAACTGACAAATGTACCTGCAACATTCCAAGGACTGATGAATGATATATTCAGACCACTACTCAATGAATTTATAGTTGTCTATATTGATGATATACTGATCTATAGCAAAACAAAAGAAAAATACTTACAACATCTCTACCAAGTACTGGAAATACTGAGAAAACATCAGTTGTATACCAAACTCAGCAAATATAACTTTTTACAAAAAGAAGTTGCATATCTTAGACACCAAATCAATGAACAAGGCATTTTAGTCAACTCTGCAAAAATTGAGGTAATTAAGAAATGGAAGAAACCAACAATGATCAAAGAAATACAATTCTTTCTAGAACTGGCAGGATACTACTGAAGGTTTATCAAGAATTACATAGGAATTGTAGCATGCCTATATGATCTGACAGTTACAAGCAGAAATGTTATTCAAGAATGGAATAAAAAATATGACATAGCCTTCAAAACTTTGAAAGATAAGTTAACAACCACACCTGTTCTTAGAAGCCCAGATCAGAATCTACAATTTGTAGTAACTACTGATACCTCAGATTATGCAATTAGAGCTGTACTTTCACAAGAAGACCAACCTATCACCTATCATTTAAGAAAAATGTCATTTACAGAAAGAAATTACTCTGTTTATGAAAAGGAGTTACTCACAATAATCGATGCAATATAGGCTTGGAGATACTACCTGATAGGCAATAAATTCCTGATCTATACAGATTATGAATTACTCAAATACCTGAACAAACAGCCGACCCTCTTCACCCAACAAGCACGATGGATGGATTACCTCAACAACTACCACTTTGAAATAATCTACAAATCTGGAAAACTTAATGTGGTAGCAGATACATTATCCCAACAATAATAGGAGGATAAACAAATCAAAGCTATCATCGAAATCACAGACAACTGGATACAAGAAATTCAAGAAGGAATTCAAATATAAAGAAGCATAGAAAATCATAGAAGAACTCGATACTAAACCAGACACGATAAACAAATTCAAAATTTAAAACAACAACCTCTATTATGAAGATTGACTCTTTATACCATCAAACCTTCATGTCAAGATTCTATAAGAATACCATGATATATCTCTAGCAGGCTACTTCGGATTTGATAAAACTTATGAAGCACTTACTAGAAACTTTTACTGGCTGAAAATGTTTACAAGTACCAAGAGCTTTATAGCTTCTTGTAACACTTGTCAACATAACAAAACACTCAGACAATCACTCACTGGACTATTACAACTGCTATCTATACCTGCCAAAAAATGGGAACAAATCAGTATAGACTTCATCATTCAACTGCCAAAAACAAGATCTGGAAAGGATATAATAACTGTTTTCATCAATTGACTCAGCAAACAAACTCACTTCATTAGAAGTAAAACAACTGATACTGCACCAGATATAGCAAAAATATTTTTTAACAATATTTTTCGCCTATGTAGACTACTATGAATTATTATCTGTAACCGAGACCCAAAGTTTATAAGCAACTTTTGGCAATTGCTATTCAAAACACTAGGAACAAAAATAGCACTCTCAACTGCATTTCACCTACAGACTGATGGCCAAACAGAATGCATGAACCAAACATTGGAACAAATGCTTAGAACTTACATCAACTATCAATAGAATGATTGGGATGAACACTTAACTGCTACCGAATTTTCATGCAATAATACTTAGCAAAAGTTAATGAAACTATTACTATTCTTTCTAAACTATAGCTATTACCCACTGACACCAGTAACTCTATTACTAGAAAAGGTTGAATCAATAGTACAAGCCATTGATGACTTTACTACATGAATGACCAACCTGCTGACCAAAGTACAAGATACAATTTGTAAAGCACAATTACAATAGACATGATATACAAATGAAAAAAGATATGAAGAATCATTTGAAATAGATGAAATGGTCTTACTGTCCTTAAGATATATCACACTGTAACAATTATCTAATCAACCTTCCAAGAAACTTCAAAATAAGTTTCTCGGACCATTCAAGATTATTACAAAAATATCAGCTATTGCTTACAAACTAGAGTTACCATCAACAATGAGGATTCACCCCATATTTCACATATCATTACTGAAACATTACATACCAAATAATGATGATCTATTTCCGGACAGACAAGTTATGCCACCTATACCAATTTTGGTTAATGACACAGAAGAATTCGAAGTAGAAGAAATCTTAAATCAATGAATTACCAAACAAGGTAACAGATTGACACTACAATACCTAATCAAGTAGAAAGAATACCCCTTACATAATGCAACATGAGAACTACTTAGCAATCTAACAAATGCAGATGAAGCACTAGAAAAATATTATAAGTCTTTATAGAAATAGCATAGATGCTATTTTTTCAAAGGGGAAAGAGTTATAAGAGTGATATATATAAAAAGCAGCAACAAACACTTGTAGAAACATCAGCCACCAAAACCAGAGGACTTAAGAGCCTTATCTGACTCAACCGCAGCAAAGAAATACTGCCAAATGATCAACTCTACTTAGATCAAACTATGAATAGTATAAGGAGATTTCTCCTAAACCGCCTATGAGGAAGTGTCTGATGATACTAATCCGTGTTGGACTTAGGAATCTCCAAGTACATTATAAGGTTTCTAAGGTATCAAAAGTACTTTATTTCTTTATAAAAATATTAATTAGGATTTTCAGACTTATAGTCTTTTTAGCACTCTTGATGCATGTAGAAGGTGAGATCTTTAGCTCTCAAAGAGATCTTAAGTATATACTGCTATTGAACTAAAGTTTATTGAATAAAGATTTGAGGGATATTTATATAAAAAGGTTAAAGCTAAATATATGACAAATAAATGATATAATATAACTAATAAATGAGGTGATAGTCAAATGTGTTGTAATTATTAGCTTATTATATCTCTCCTATCAATGATCGATGCATCAACGATTGATCATATGTCACTCAATTGTGGCTTAGATGATCTTTGTTTGTATCGACCAATCATAATTTAGCATTAATAAATACACGCATATTGGCTTTATTAGCCAGTACACTCTTTACTCCAAACACACACATTCGAAGATCAAATTTCAATAGGTTATGAGCTCCGAGCTGCTTGAATTGCAGCTCGACAACCTGAGATCTATGCAATCATAGCATCTATGCAATTATAACTGCGATTACTGTAAGTGTTTATTTAAAATCATAAACAACGCATCAAACAAAGTGATAAACAATGCGACAAACGACACCGCGATAAAGCAACGCGATAAACAACACATAACGACATAGCATTCAATGACGCAACACGACGAAATAGATAATCTATATGCATCATCATCATCAGCAACAAGATCGACAAGATTGCGGTCTAAATTAAAAACAGACAACAGACATCAAACCCTTGACGACGATAACGGATTGGATAGCAACCATCAGAGCAATATCGCATTTAGCCTCGATCGACAAGAACAGATGGCTACAATGATCAGAAATCAGAAAAATAAATTAGACATGCTTGCAACCCTAATGGGTGAATTGATAGCAAAAATCGACAAAACAATCACATCATCTAGCGCGCCAACCAATCAGAATGCAGCTACAGAAGGCAACACGCCATGACCATCACTATCACCAACAATATCAACAAAGCTTAACGATCTGGTGAAGGAGTACCTGAGATCGATCAACAAATTCGATGGATCAGGTGGCGCACCCAGATTGTTCGATTACTTTGATGCCGTAGAGCAATTTATCACTAGCGCCAATCTATCAGTACAAAAGGAGGAAGTCAACGCAGCGATCAGTAAAATTACAGGCAATGCTAGAATGTGGCTACGGAGGCATGTGAACACATCGGGAGAATTTGATTCGTGGGATGACCTTAAAGAAGCTATGATGCAAAAATATGTACCAATGGAACAATTGTTACGAATACGCGATAAGCTTGCGATGATGAAACAAAAAGGATCGATCAAAGATTATAATGACGTATTCAACCGGATCATAGCGCAAATTGAAGATATGACCGACACAGAAGCTATACCGCAATATCTCTGGGGTCTAAGCCCCAGGTACCGGGAATTAATACTTGTGCGGGAGAATATGCTGACAACGCTGGAGGCTTTACAACTCGCATGCATCAGGTTCGACCTGGATAACAAGCAGAGGTGCAACGAAGCCCACGCGACAGACCGAGGTAGCTACCGAGGCGGCGACCAAGGCGGATACCGAGGCGGCGACTGAGGCGGCTACCGAGGTGGTGGTCGCAACAACCGAGGCGGAAACGCTGGACAAAGCCAAGGCTACAACAACGAAAACGAAAACAATCGAGGAGGTCATAATGACAGAGGCGACCAAGGTGGCGATCGCGGAGCCAATCGAGGCGGGAATTTTTGGGGACACCCTCGGAAATGTTACGTCTGTGAGGGAGAACACGGAATATTTCAATGCAACAAATTCAACAATTGGGTAAAAATAGAAAAAGAAAAAGAAAAGGCTAAACCGAGAGCCGAAGCAAATCTGGCAATCGGCACTATCATTAATTCGGGTGCCATGCAACATATGTTCAACCAATTGGAGCTCTTCGAGACGGTGGCTGAGCACGACGGCTTGGTTACATATGCAGGGAATGAGAAATTATGTGTGACGCATGTTGGGACAATTGAGCTCGATGATGAGCTGAAATTACGGGACGTCTTATATGTATCGGAGATCACCAGAAATTTAATATCTGTGTGGGTATTGACACGTAACGGAAATGATATAACCTTCAAGAGTGACGGATCAGTAATTAAAATCAGTGTGGATCATGAAGAAATTAAAATCGGACAAGCCGATGGCGACCTATTTCATTTATCGACATCAGAGCTAGAGCTAGAAGCAAACATCGCCAATTCCAAGATTGCAAACATCGCCGATTCCAAGATCGATGACTATATATTATGGCATCACTGACTAGGCCATCCGGGCCAAAATACTCTGCAATCAATCAACAAATTTGTCACAGGGCTCGGAGATATGTGGCTGTCAACCGGACAAATCGAAATATGTGCTGGGTGTGAACACGCAAAGTCATACCGCAAGCCATTTGGATATGCGAAAAATTGATCGATGGAGCCTATCGGAAGGGTGCATACAGATCTGTGTGGGCCGATGCCCATGCCATCAGTCAACGGAGCAAAATATATATTAACTTTTATCGATGATGCCACTCGCTACATCACAACATATTTTATTAACAACAAAAGTGATACATTTGATCGATTCCGGACATTCAAGGCTTTTACCAAGATGCAATCAGGCCGAAAACTCAAGATTCTCTGATCAGATAGAGGAGGAGAGTATGTAAACACCGAGATGCAAGAATTTTTAATCAAACACGGAATTCATCACGAAATGATGACACCGGACACGCTGCAACAAAACAGTGTAGCCGAACGATATAACTGGACATTGATGGAGTCAATCCGGGCAGTTAAAATTACTGCCGGCATACCTGACGAACTCTGGGTGGAACTTGCCGCAAGTGCTACATATTTACGCAATCGATTGTCAATGCGAGCCAATAAGGAGAGCGCTTCACCATTTGAATTATGGCACGGTCACAAGCCTGATATCAGTAACTTACGCATCATATGGGCTGACGCGTATATGCATATTCGCAAGGGAAAAAGGTCGAAGCTGGTGCCCCGATCCAAAAAGCTTAAAATGATTGGCTATCACGATGAAAAGAAGGTGTACAGGCTCTGGGATCCAACCAATAGGAGGATAGAGATCAGCCGCGATGTCACATTTGATGAATCTATTATATTAAAATCCCCAACAATTATCAACCCAGAAGATCGAGAATATGTCATTGAAGCGATCATTGGAGAACGCGAGATTGATAAAAAAAGGCAATATCTGGTTAAATGGCTAGGCTATGATGATGATGACAACACCTGAGAGCCAATCGAACAATTGATCGACACTGAAGCTCTACAAATTTGGCAAGATCGCATGTCAGAAGCTAATTTAATTGAATCGACCGATGATCCAATGACCTACAAGGAGGCAATTTCTCTGCCTGACACAAAGCTTTGGGAGGAAGCAATCAATCAAGAGCTTAAATCACTTAAGAATAATGATACGTAGATGATTGTACCTGAGGTACCTGCGGGACGCAAGCCGATTGGATGCAGATGGGGATTTAAAAAGAAACTCAACACTGATGGATCGGTTGCCAGGTACAAAGCGAGATTAGTGGCCAAAGGATATTCACAACAGCAAGGAATTGATTACAATGAAACATTTGCTCCTGTGGCGAAATTCACGTCGATCAGGGCACTTTTATCGATTGGAGCAACCTTAAACTTAGAAATTCACCAAATGGACGTAAAAACTGCATTCCTGAACAGCGATCTTGATGAAGAGATCTACATGACGGTACCTGAAGGAATCGACTAATCAAAGCTGTCACCGAGAGCTCAATCGATCACTGTATGGACTAAAGCAATCACCTCGTATATGGAATCAGAAGATCGACAACTATCTCAGCCAATCAAATTTTACAAGACTACAATCGGATCACAGTATTTATCTAAGGAGAAAACAAGACGATCAATATCAATCACTGATAATTATTACCATATATGTTGACAATCTACTAATTCTGGCCGACTCGATGGAAATGATGAACAAATTCAAGGTGGAACTTAGCAACGCATTCGATATGACGGACTGTGGCAAAATTAAACATTTTTTGGGTATTCGAGTCATGCGCGATCGAAAAACACACACGATCACAATTGATCAAAGCCACTTCGCCAATCAAATCATTACAAGGTTTAATATGACGGATGCCAAGCCAATCAGTACACCTCTTGATCCATCCATTCAACTCAAAGCTGAAGGAGGAAAATCCGCAGACCAAAGTCTATTCAGACAAATGATCGGCAGCATAATGTACCTGATGATCGGGACGAGACCTGATCTAGCTGCTGCTGTCAGCATCATCAGTCAATTTTCAGCCAATCCAATGCAAGAACAT
>RBNK01002685.1:0-10280 GCA_003990785.1 Endogone sp. FLAS-F59071 | reverse complement strand
ACCTACTGTGCAGAGGATGCTTAGAAATGCTAGAGCTGCATTGAAGAAAGCAAGAAACCACAAATCTAATAATTAGCAAAGGAAAAAGAAGAAGTAAAACAAGTATACAAGGCTATAAAATTACCAATCAAGAAAAAGAAAACAGATTGGTCAATTGATAATACAACAGATATGTGGTCGATTAAAGAAATAAAAGAAGAAAAGCTAGAAGAAAAAGTGGAACACAGAACCTTATCATTACTTGGAAAGAAGACAGAACTTCTTTTCTACAAAGGAACAATGAAGAATAAAACAGTCAACATACTAATTGACAGTAGAGCAATATATAACTTTATTAGCAAACAGTTAGTGGATCAACTCAAAGTAATTAAATCACTATGAGAAGTAGTAATGATTGTAGAAGTTATCGATGGAGGAATTTAACAAGTTATCTATACTGCCAAGAATCTTCCATAGGTATGCCTAGACTAAGTATAGTATTCGGAAAAAGTTGGCTAGATCAGAAAAACCCTAACATCAACTGGCCAAGTGGAACTATGGAGTTTACTTATTGAAATAAAGATATCAAACTGATCTCCAAATTAAGAAATGGCAAGATTTGACTCTACTCTGCCAAAAAATTCTACCAAATTACTGAAAAGGACATTACTAAAATAACTACTGAAACTAATATAAACATTAATAGCCTGGATATATCTCCACAACCACTTATCACTGAGTTTGCAGACCGATTCTCTATAAACTTACTAGAAGGTG
The DNA here is from genome assembly GCA_003990785.1 of Endogone sp. FLAS-F59071. NCBI lineage: Eukaryota > Fungi > Mucoromycota > Endogonomycetes > Endogonales > Endogonaceae > Endogone > Endogone sp. FLAS-F59071. The sequence goes on along the minus strand of RBNK01002685.1, from coordinate 9,524 downwards.
TAAGAGTGATATTATTAGACATTACAAATAACCGTTACTGTGCCGCAGCACTACTTAGAACATTCTAGTCACTCAAAATAGAATTACCTGATATGATAGTTCCCGAATTAGAAATACCGAATGAAGCATTGCCAAATAGCGCATTGTCAATTGAGGAATTACTCAATGAGGAAATCTTGTTTTAGGAAATTCCTTTTGTAGTATTACTATATTCAGAAATGCCTTTAGCAGTATTACTTATTGAAGCATTTCCTTTTTCTACATTACCTATCTTAGCATTACTCTTTTCAGAAATACTTCATATAGTATTCCCTTTTTGATTATTACTCATTACAGTATTACCCTTAACTGCATTACTTATTTCAGTATTTCTTTTTGAAGTATTACCGCTATCAGAAGTACTATCTTAGGCAGCTACCTTTATAGCAGTACTATCTGATTTCTTGTATAAATACCCCCTCAATTCTTTATTCAATAAACAGAATCATCATTCCTATCAGTTCAATTTCTTAACTTCTCTTCACAACTCTTATACACAATCTTATACAAATCTCTACAAGAGCTGGAACCTCAAGAGGCTTGTATAATACAGATAGTCGCGGACTCATTAAGTTGAAGTTCTGCACTATTCTCGCAATATTCCGACAACAGAGTTCAATAGCAGTGCACACTCAAGATCCCTTTGAGAGCTAAAGATCTCACCCCCTTCTACACACATCAAAAAGCGCTAAAGACTATAAGTCTGAAATTCACAATTAATCATCTTATAAGGAAACAAAGTACTTTCGATACCTTAGAAACCTTGCGATGTTCTCGGAGATTCCTAAGTCCAACGCAGATTAGTATCATCAGATGCTTCCTCACAGGTGGTTTAGGAGAAACCCCCTTACAGAAGGACTACTACCAAAATGAAGTATTAATCACTGAATTGAATTAATACTTGATACAGAACTACCATTCAAGAAAATATATCAATTATCTGGACCAGAGTTATAAGAACTTAAGAAGACTTTAGAAGAATTAATTAAATAAGGATCTATTCAACCTAGCATATCACCTTTCAGAGTACCTATTATATTTGTCAAAAAGAAGGATGGAATTAGAATATATATTGACTATCGACAACTCAATAACATAACCATCAAGAACTGGTATCTATTATCAAACATTATAGAATTGTTTGATAGACTCAAAGGAGCAACTATATTCTCAGTCATTGACTTATAATCAGGATATTATCAGATCTATATTACTAAAGAAGACATTCTGAAAACAGCATTCAGAACTTGATATAGATATTATGAATGGAAAGTTATACCTTTTGGATTGACAAATGCATCTGTAACATTCTAAGAGCTGATGAATGATATATTCAGACTGCTACTTAACAAATTCGTAGTTGTCAACATTGATGACATACTGATCTATAGTAAAACAAAAGAAGAATACTTACAATATCTCTGCTAAGTACTAGAAATATTAAGGAAACATCAGCTATATACTAAACTCAACAAATGTAACTTTTTATAAAAAGAAGTTATATATCTTGGATATCAAATCAATGAATAAGGAATTTTAGTTGACTCTGCAAAAATTGAGGTAATCAAGAAATGGAAAAAACCAATAACAATCAAGGAAATATAATCCTTCCTAGGACTAGTAGGATACTATTGAAGGTTTATCAAGAACTACACAGAAATTATAGCATGCCTACATGATCTGATAGTTATAGGTACAAATGTTAATTAAGAATGGAATGAAAACCATAACATAGCCTTTGAAACCTTAAAAGAAAAGTTAACAACCATATCTGTCCTTAGAATCCCAGACTAGAACCTACAATTTGTAGTAACTACTAACACCTCAGATTACACAATTAGAGCTATACTTTTATAAGAAGACCAACCTATCACCTACTGTTTAAGAAAAATGTTATTTACAGAAAGAAATTACTCTATTTATGAAAAAGAATTACTTGCAATAATCGATGTAACACAAGCTTAGAGATACTACCTGATAAGCAACAAATTCTTAATCTATACAGATTATAAATCACTCAAATATTTGAACAAACAGCTGACTCTCTCTACCTGACAAGCATGATAGATAGATCACCTTAACAACTATCACTTTAAAATAATTTACAAACCCAAAAAGCTTAATATTGTAGTAGATGTATTATCTCGACAACAACAGAAGGAAGAACAAATCAAAGCCATCATTGAAAACACAGACAACTGGATACAAGAAATTCAGAAAGGAGTTCAAGTAGACAAAGAAGCATAAAAAATCATAGATGAACTTAACACCAATCCAGATACAGTAAACAAATTCAAAATTTGAAATAACAACCTTTATTATGAAGATTAACTCTTCATATCTTTAAATCTTCATATCAAGATTCTATAAGAACATCATAATATACCCTTAGTAGGACACTTTAGATTTGATAAAACTTATAAAGTGCTCACTAGAAACTTTTACTAGCCAAAAATGTTTATAAGCACCAAGAGCTTCATAGCTTCTTATGACACTTGTCAATATAACAAAATACTTAGACAATCACCCACTGGATTATTATAACTACTACCTATATCTGCCAAGAAATGGGAACAAATCAGTATGGATTTTATTATTTAACTATCAAAAACAACATCTGGAAAAGATGTAATAACCATCTTCTGTAAGAGTGATATATAAAGTATCGACAAAATACTTGCAGAAACATAACAAACAACCATGTCTGCCATTAGGATTACAACCGGACTTAGAGTTATTTCATACAATGGAGACAACTACCGTAACACTGCTCATCATCAAGAACCTCTACCTCTGAATATAGACGAAGTAGAAACTTTAATTGATAAAGCAATCAGTCAATGACACTATGAAACCGATTGAGTATATGTTGAAGTCATGTTGGAAAATAATGATGACATAGTATGATATTCACAAGACAACATAAATATATTTAGAATATTCAATATCTCTAAACAATATCAGGCTTACTACCAAATGAGTTATGCCTTATTCACTGCTATTAACAATATGTTAGTACCCAACCTCATTGAAGCTAAGAACTAAATAGAATTAACAGACACCAAATTCAAGAGAAGAAGAAGAATATTCCACTTCTTCAAATGATGGCTACAAACAATCACCCACTGAACTATTACAACCGCTACCTATACCTGCCGAAAAATGGAAACAAATCAGTATGGATTTCATTGTCCAACTGCTAAAAACAATATCTGGGAAAGATGCAATAACTGTTTTCATTGATCGACTTAGCAAACAAACTCACTTCATTACAAGTAAAATAATGGATACTGCACCAGACATAGCAAAAATATTTTTTGACAATATTTTTTGCCTACATGGACTGCTGCGAATTATTATCTATGACTGAGATCCAAAGTTTACAAGTACCTTTTGGCAATCGCTATTCAAAACACTTGGAACAAAAATAGCACTCTCAACTGTATTTCACCCACAGACTGATGGATAAACAGAATGTATAAACCAAACATTAGAACAAATGCTTAGAACTTATATCAACTATCAACAGAATGATTGGGATGAACACTTAACTACTGCTGAATTTGCATGTAATAATGCTTAGCAAAAGTCAACAAAACTATTGCCATTCTTCCTAAACTATAGCTATCACCCACTGACACCAGTAACTCTGTTATTAGAAAAGGTTGAATCAACAGTACAGGCTGTTGATGACTTCACTATATGAATGACCAACCTGCTGACCAAAGCACAAGATACAATTCGTGAAGTACAATTACAACAGACAAATTATGCAAATGAAAAAAGATGTGAAGAATCATTCAAGATAGATGAAATGGTCCTGCTATCCTCAAGACACATCACATTGTGACAATTATCTAATCAACCTTCAGAATAAGTTTCTCAGATCATTCAAGATTATTGCAAAAATATCAGCTGTTGCTTACAAACTGGAGTTACTATTAACAATGAGAATTCACCTCATGTTTCACATATCATTACTGAAATGTTATATACCAAATAATGATGATTTATTTCTGAACAGACAAGTCATACCACCTGCACCAATTTTGGTCAATGATGTAGAAGAATTCGAAGTAGAAGAAATCTTAGATCAACAGATTACCAAACAGGGCAACAGATCAACACTGCAATATCTAATCAAGTGGAAAGGATACCTCTTACATGATGTAACATGGGAACCGCTTAGCAATCTAACAAACGCAGATGAAGCACTGGAAAAATATCACAAGTCCTTATAGAAATAGCGTGAATACTATTTTCTCAAAAGGAGAAGAGTTGTAAGAGTAATATATAAAGCATCGACAAAATACTTGCAGAAATAACAAACAACTATACCTGCTATTAGGATTACAATTGGACTTAAAGTTATCCTATACAATAGAGACAACCACTGCAACACTGCTCATCATTAAGAACCTCTATCTCTGAATATAGATAAAGTAGAAACTTTAATTGATGAAGCAATCAGTCAATGACACTACGAAACCAATTGAGTATATGTTGAAGTCATGTTGGAAGATAATGACAATATAGTATGATATTTACAAGATAACATAAATATATTCAGAACATTCAATATCTCTAAACAATATCAGACTTACTACCAAATGGGTTATACCTTATTCACCGCTACTGACAATATGTTAGTATCTGACCTCATCGAAGCCAAGAATTAAATAGGATTAACAGACACCAAATTCGAGAGAGGAAGAAGAATATTCCACTTCTTCAAATGATAGCTACAAGTAATCAACTAGATTGAAATACTCTCACTCAGAAAATGGAACAGAATTCCTAAAGAACAACTAAACAAAATACTAGAAGTCATGAAGGAGAAATACTCTCGAGACAGTACCTATATTATCTCTGACTTCTTGAACAGAGAAAACTCTAAAACATCTAGTCAATCTGAGACAGATGAGGAATTCCCCCTTAAAGAAGTACTCGAAATAAAATTACTTAATATGGTAGTTCCCAAACTAGAAATACCGAATGAAGTACTACCAAATAGAGCACTGTTAATTGAGGAATTACTTAATGAGGAAATTCTATTTTAGGAAATTCCTTTTGTAGCATTATTATATTCGGAAATGCCTTTAGTAGTATTACCTATTAAAGTATTTCCTTTTTTCTATATTACTTATAGTAGTATTACCCTTTTCTGAAATACTTTATATAGTATTTCCTTTTATCAAATTACTATCTCTAGTAATTTCTCTTTTTATTATTATCTTTCATAGTATTACCTTTTACTGTATTACTTATTTCAGTATTTCTTTTTGAAGTATTATCACTATCAGAAGTACTATCTTAAGCAGCTACCTTTATAGCAATACTATCTGATTTCTTATATAAATACCCTTCAGTTTTTATTTGAATAAACTTCAGTTCAATAGCAGTGCACACTCAAGATCCTTTTGAGATCTAAAGATCTCATCTCCCTTCTATATACATCAAGAGTGCTAAGAGACTATAAGTCTGAAAATCATAATTAATATTCTTATAAAGAAACAAAGTACTTTCGATACCTTAGAAACCTTGCGACATACTTGGAGATTTCTAAGTCCAATGCAGATTAGTATCATCAGACGCTTCCTCACAAGTAGTTCAGAAGAAACCCCCTTATATCTTCATTGATTAACTCAACAAATAAACACACTTTATTGCAAGTAAAACAACTGATACTACACCTGATATAGTAAAAATATTTTTCAATAATATTTTTTACCTACATAGACTACCATAAATTATTATCTATAACTGAGATTCAAAGTTTATAAGTAACTTTTGGCAATCACTATTCAAAACACTTAGAACAAAAATAGCACTATTAACTACATTTCACCTACAAACCAATGAACAAATAGAATACATAAACCAAATATTAGAACAAATACTTAGAACTTATATTAACTATCAACAAAACGATTGGGATAAATACTTAACTGCTACTGAATTCGCATACAATAATACTCAGCAAAAGTCAACCAAATTATCACCATTTTTCCTAAACTATGGCTATCACTCATTGACACTAGCAACTCTATTACTAGAAAAGGTTGAATCAACAGTACAAGCCATTGATAACTTCACTATATGAATGACCAACCTGCTGACCAAGGTATAAGATGCAATTTGCAAAGTACAATTACAATAGATAAAATATACAAATGAAAAAAGGCATAAAGAATCATTTAAGATAGATGAAATGGTCTTATTGTCCTCAAGACATATGACATTGCGATAATTATCTAATCAGCCTTCAAAGAAACTTCAGAATAAGTTTCTCAGATCATTCAAGATTATTGCAAAAATATCAGCTGTTGCTTACAAACTGAAGTTACTATTAACAATGAGGATCTACTCTGTATTTTATGTATCCCTACTGAAATGTTACATATCAAATAATGGTGATCTATTTCCAGACTGACAAATCATACCATCTGCACCAATTTTGGTCAATAATACAGAAGAATTTGAAGTAGAAGAAATCTTAGATCAATGGATCACCAAACAAGGCAACAGATCAACACTACAATATCTAATCAAGTAGAAAAGATACCCCTTATATAATGTGATATAGGTGTTGAAATTTGATCTTCGAATGTATGTTTAGGGTAAAGAGTACACTAGCTCATGAAGCCAAATATGCATGTATTTATTAATACTAATATATGATTGGTCAATACAAACAAAGATCGTCTAAGCCACAATTGAGTAATGTATAATTGATCATTGATAATGGGAGAAAGAAATATAATAAGCTAATAATTTCAACACTCCCCTTGCTTGACATATCTCAATAAAAATAAAAAATAAAATGTTTAACTATACATTATGAATGGCATCCATGAAGTACATTTACTGCAAATAACTATATATAAAATACTACTTAAGTGATAAGAATGATATGATAAAGAAAAATAAAAGTTTTTGAAAGAGAAAAAAAAAAAGGTTAGTTATGTAAGCCCATTTTTACGATCAACATTTCAAGTCTGGGTCGCGCAAGTGGCTTGGTTAATACATCAGCAATCATTTCATCTGTTGCTATGTAAACGATATCTATCACCTTTCATTTAACTTTCTCTCGAATAAAGTGATGCTAAATATTAATATGCTTTGATCGAGCATGATTAATTAGGTTTTTGGTAAGGGCAATTGCTGATTGGTTATCTTCAAATAAGGTTGTTGCACAATTCTGTAAATATCCTAGCTCATCCAATAGGGTGCATAGCCAAATGACTTCTCTTGTTATATATGCTAATGCTATATATTCTGCTTCAGTTGATGATAGGGCAACGGTTAGTTGGTGCTTGCTTGACCAGCTGATGGCTCTCCCTGATAGATTGAAAATATACTCCATAGTTGATCGTTATGTATTAATGTCTCCTCCCCAGTTAGCATCACTGAAACCGATCAGCTTTAGATCCTGATCGCATCTAAGGCACAGCTTATAATTGGTTGTTCCTTTAATATATCTTAATAATTGTTTAAGGACATAGTAATGTTCTTACATTGGATTGGCCAAAAATTAACTGATAATGCTAATAGCAGTAGCTAGATCAGGTCTCGTCTCAATCATCAGGTACATTATGCTACTGATCATTTGTCTGAATAGATTTTAGTCTGTAGATTTTCCCTCTTCAGCTTTGAGTTGAATAGATAGATCAAAGAGTATACTGATTGGCTTGGCATCTGTCATGTTAAACCTTATAATGATTTGATTGGCAAAGTGACTTTGATCAATTGTGATTGTATGTGTTTTTGTTGAAATTTGATCTTCGAATGTATGTTTTGGAGTAAAGAGTGCACTGGCTAATGAAGCCAATATATGTGTATTTATTAATGCTAAAATATAATTGGTCAATACAAACAAAGATCATCTAAGCCACAATTGAGTGATGTAACCATTGATCATTGATGGGAGAGATATAATAAGCTAATAATTTCAACACTCCCCCTACTTGACATATCTCGATAAAAATAAATAAATAAAAAAAATAAAAATAAAATGTTCAACTGTACATCATGAATAGCATCCATGAAGTACATTTACTGCAAATAACTATATATAAAATACTACTTGAGTGAAAAGAATGATGTGATAAAGAATATAAAAGTTTTTTTTTTAAAAAATTAGTTATGTAAGCCCATTTTTGCGATCAACATTTCAAGTCTTGGTCGTGCAAGTAGCTTGGTTAATGCATCAGCGATTATTTCATCTGTTGCCATGTAGACAATATCTATCACCTTTGATTCAACTTTCTCTTGAATAAAGTGGTGCTGAATGTCAATATACTTTGATCGAGCATGATTAATTGAGTTTTTAGCAAGGGCAATTGCTGATTGGTTGTCTTCAAATAAGGTTGTCGCACAATTCTGCAAATATCCTAGCTCATCCAATAGGGTGCATAGCCAAATGGCTTCTTTCATCACATGTGCTAATGCTATATATTCTGCCTCAATTGTTGATAGGGCAATAGTTGATTAGTATTTGCTTGACCAGCTGATGGCTCCTCCTGATAGGTTGAAAATATAACCCATGGTTGATCGTCATGTATTAATATCTCCTCCCCAGTTGGCATTACTGAAACCGATCAGTCTTAGATTCTGATTGCGTCCAAGGTACAGCTTATAATTGGCTGTTCCTTTAATATATCTTAATAATCGTTTGAGGGCGTGGTGATGTTCTTGCATTGGATTGGCTGAGAATTGACTAATGATGCTAATAGCAGCAGCTAGATCAGGTCTTGTCCCGATCATCAGGCACATTATGCTACTGATCATTTGTCTGAATAGATTTTGGTCTGTGGATTTTCCCCCTTCAGCTTTGAGTTAAATAGATTGATCAAGAGGTATACTGATTGGCTTGGTGTAAGGGGGTTTCTCATAAACCGCCTGTGAGGAAGCGTCTGATGATACTAATCCGCGTTGGACTTAGGAATCTCCGAGTACGTCGCAAGGTTTCTAAGGTATCGAAAGTACTTTGTTTCTTTATAAGATGATTAATTGTGAATTTCAGACTTATAGTCTTTTTAGCGCTTTTTGATGTGTGTAGAAGGGGTGAGATCTTTAGCTCTCAAAGGGATCTTGAGTGTGCACTGCTATTGAACTGAGATTTATTGAATAAAGATTTGAGGGATATTTATACAATTTCTCGAGGTGCTATACGGGTAGCTGCCCAGGTTACTACTCGAAAAACTATTGGCTATTCAAAATATAAACTAATTATGAATTTATGTGATATAACGAGTTATATAAGTTATGGATTTAAGACGGTTAAAGATTTAAGACGGTTAAAAGATTTAAGATGGTTAAAAGGTTTCACAAATCAAGGAACTGTTCCAATTGGTCAAAATCTCTTTGTATTACGCGGATTTCTTCTTTAAGTTCCTCAAAGGCCATTTGGGATAGTTGGTGAAATGCGGATGGTCCGATTTTGGTAAGTCTTTTCAAGGCAGCTGGTCGGAACTGGAAGAGTC
>RBNK01002684.1:0-10283 GCA_003990785.1 Endogone sp. FLAS-F59071 | reverse complement strand
TTTTACTAAGAGCTATAAATAAAATAGCTACAGATATAGATACTAGTTATAGACTATGAACTATTATTGGTGAACAGCTATAAACTACCCTAAAACTTTGCTAGAATAATATTATAAACCACAAACACCTCTAGAATAATATTATGAATCACAAACTAGCTAGAACAGTCTACAAGTATAGATGCTAGTTATAGATTATAAACTGAAAATAGTTTCCTAATAATGGTTATTAACACTGCCTCTTACAAACTTTTGATTGGGAATAAATAGTTAGCTAAGGCTCGAGCCATCATTAATATAGGTGCTTACAAGATAAAGATTGAATAGAAAGGTTATAAATATAAGATATCACTTGATGTGAAGCAAGGTATCTGACTACAAATAGTGAAAAGTAATGATAAAGAAGCTGAGAACTATTATATCAAATAGAATGTAGTATTATTCATATATAAGACAGACTATATAATGCTTCTGAGCCAAGTTAATCTAAACAATACAGAAATTGATCTAGCTCTTACCAAAGATATTGTGATCAAGCTTTAGGAAACATACTCAACAGATGTTAGCTTTTTAGACAGACATCTCAGATGAATTTACTCAAGAAGCCTATTAGCTTTCAAAGGTCTAATCTAAACTGTAAGAGTAAACTTAAGCTTATTCTCAGCAATCATGATTTGAGAGAAATAATCTATACTTATAAAGAAGACTCTATCACTCAGATGTCAATATATAAGGTCTATATAATAGATGTATATATAGTTATAATAAGAAAGAAAATTATTAAAAAGAAATATAGATAACAAAAGACTAACTGATACAGTTATAAGATCAGTAAGAACATAACTAGTGAACAATAAAATGTGATTTAAGAACTTATATATAAGTTCAAAGATGTTCTGGTAACAAGCTTCAAGGAGATCTAAGTTAGCAAACCCAAGTACTTCTATGATATTGATATAGGTAACTATGCTTCTATTAAGCAAAGACTCTATAGGATGCCATCAGCTTACTATAAATGGTAACAAGAAGAAAACAAGTAACTTGAGAATATTAGAGTTATATAGCAATCATGCAGCTCATAAAGCTTTCTATCCATTCTCATACCTAAGAAAAGAGCTAAGTCTAGTACCTTTGCTCTTTGACAGTATTATAATTTTCAGCTATTGAATAATATTACAAGAAAGGATACCTTCCCTCTACCTCTGATTGATAATATCTTAAGTATATTAGAGCTTGAAGTAAAATAGCTATTTATAATTGACCTGTTCTCCAGATTTTTCTAGATTAGTTTTATACCCTAAGCTATTGAACAGACAGCCTATATTATAATAAAAGGATAATAGAAATATTTAAGAATGCTCTTTAGACTATGTAATGCCTCCATCATATTCTAGTAAATAATAAATGAGATATTTAGAGATCTAGTCAGAAAAGATCTTTTAGTCTATATTAATGATAGTAGAAAAGTTTTTCTTGAAGCTAAGCAAGTATATGTTCACAACTGACTATATTCAAATTCTAGGCTTTATTATTAACAAGAATGGTTTAAGAACTGATCTGGAGAAGATTATCACTATTACTAAGTTTCCTTAACCCACCAACCAAATAATGACTAGAGTCTTTCTAGGCTTGGCTATATATTACTAATAATTCATCTAAGGCTTTATAAAGATTGCCACTCCCCTCAACTAATTACTATATAATGACCTTCAGTTTAGCTGGTAAACAAGTAGTAATAAGCTTTCAATATAATCAAGTTCATACTTTGTTCAGAGCCAGTTCTAATATAATCTGACTAGAGTAAGATATTTACTTATATATGGATATATACTCTATGGAACTTAATATGATTCTATCTTAAGATAATAACTAAGAATAGGAAAGAGTTATCCTTTATTAAAGTCAAGTAACATTTAGAATGAAATAAGACTATAGTTCAACAAAGCTTAAATGCTTAGTAATAGTTTGGGCTGTCAAAAAACTAAGGTATTATTTAATTAGCTGACACTTTGAGGTTATCACTAACCATAGTACACTCAAGTAGCTTTTCAATATGAAGAACCCATATGGGATGTATACCTATTAGATAGTCACATTACAAGAGTATTATATTAAGATCCTATATTACAAGGGGAGCAAATATCAAAATGCAGATATACTCTCAAGGATTCTATATAGTGCTCAAGGCAGAGTACTACCTCAATGAATCGAACACTATACTATAACCTTATAGTTTAGTTAGTGATATACTAGATAAGAAAAAACATAGACAAGTAAATAAAGAATATGTTAATAATAATAGAGAAGCAGTATAAGTTGAAGAGAACAATGCTTTATTGCAAGAGATGTAAAATACTGGTATCTATCATATAGGAAGAAAGAATGAATGATATCATCAAGCTAGTGTACAACTATCATCTCACCAGCTATATAGATTAGGTAATTATATATTATAGACTATAAGACTATATGTAGTGGCTAGTAATACAAGATAATGTAGTAGAGTATATATAATAATATGTAAGTATGAGTAAAGGATATACTGGAAGTGAGATCAGCAAAGATTTAGGCTAAACTATTTTCATATATTAGTATCAATATTATAGAACTAATACCTGTTACACTAATAGAGAAGAGGTATATTATTTTATTAGTAGATTTTTTTATAAAGTATATTGAAGCAGTTGCTATTAAAGATGTCAATATATAAATGGTTGTTAAGTTCTTGTATACAGATATCATTTGTAGACATAGAGTACCTAAGGAAATCATAAGTAACTATAGTACTAAATTTCTCAATGAATTAGTATAAAAGTTAGAATAAATATACTACATCAAACATATTTAGACAACAGCCTATCACTCTCAAAGAAACGGACAAACAAAATAAACCAATAAAATAGTCAAGAACATCCTTGCCAAGATTATCAGTCAAGAAGACACATGGGACTATTACTTCAATAGTACTCTTTTTACTATATGAACAGTTTTATAATAATTGACAGAGTTCAGCCCTTTTGAGCTTATCTATGGAAGAAAGCCTAGCTATGAATTCCATCATCTAATGCAAGATCCAAGGATCTACAATAATCAACTTTAGACATATATCTCACATGATATCACTAGACTCTAGCTTATATGATATAAGGCAGCCATCTTTATCAAAAAAGCCTAGGAATGACAGTGTGCAAATCAAGATAAGAAAGTAAATATAGTACTATTACAGATTAGAGATCAAGTCTTACTCTATAGAAGCATTATAGAATTTTTATAATCAGCTAAGCTATAGCTCAAGTAGAAAGGTTCCTACTTCATATAGAATGTAAAAGGACAGAATGTTTGATTATGACATAATGATGGCTCCATCTTAGCAATAGCAGTACATTGAAGCAAAGTTAAGAAATATTAAGATCACTTTTAGACTTGAGAACAAGTCTTTCTTAGCCTATGACTAGATGTAGTAACAAAGTCATAGGACTTCAGTTCTTTGTCAAAGAGCACCAGAACATATAGCTTTGCCAAGCCTTGGCATTATATACTATACACATTAGTGATGTATGAATATTACAACTTCTTGGATTGCACAGCTCTATAGAGTTATTTTCTATCTTGACCTTTGTATTTTCAGGTATTTGAGCTTGAATCCTCCACCTCTTTTCCTTTTCTTTTATTTCTATGATAGTATTTACTCTTGTGTGCCTGGTTATTTGTTCTACCATTCTGTTATTATTTTGTATAAATAGCTTGATAATTTTGCTTGAATAAAAGACAGTTAAAATTGTTGTCTTCTCCTCAATCGTATGTGTGAAAAAGCCCCAGAATGGCTCCAAAATGACATAGATCAGCACCCTCATCCTCGTCATCTCATCTGACATCTACTTTTTTTTTTTTTATTATTGCTCGTCGTAGCAAGCTGGTGGAGAACCTACATTTGTTTGTATTTGATATCACAATAGCAAAAAATCGCTTCCCTTAACTCGCAGTGTAAAAATTTTATATGGGACTGATATACCTTATAAAGAGCCCAAAATAGAAGAGCTCACTTACTATAAAAAATATATATGTATATGGTCCGTTTTCAATAAGCATGATATAACATACGTTATTAAACTTCTTTTCTTTTTTTTTTTTTTTTTTTTTTTTTTTTTTTTTTGACAAATAAATTTATTAGCCTTTTATCTAAGTCTTGAATTAAATATAAGAAAGAAAGTAATCTGTTTAGTTTCATTTTACTGGTATTTTTTAACTTATCGCACATCATTGAGAAATTTGCCTCGGGCGATCTCATGTGCGGGGGAGTAAGTTTCGAGCTTGAATTTAATTGCTTATTTTCTTGACCAAAAAAAAAAAAAAAAAAAGACAGGACACGAATGGTAAAAGGAAATTCTTATATTTTAAATAATGTACCTAACTTACCGAGAAAAACACTAATCAACTAAGGTCCTTGGGGACCGTATTATCGACACTCGCTCCGAATGGCGTACCTCCGCCGACGATGAAGGCGACGATCCATCCCGTGTGGGTGCCGCAAACCCGCTTCTTGACGGCAACCAACTTGTCACAGTCATCTCCCGCCGCGACGGTGGCTCCGGGGCGGCCAAAGACCTGAACAAGGTGCACGGTCGTGCTACAGCTGTCAAGGGCGAACGTAATCTCGTAGGAGATTTCTGCCATGTGCGATGCCATTTCGCTCTCCAAACTTGTGTCGGACACCGCCAAGCAGCTTTAAAAGCGTGTCGAAGATGAGAAACTCCTTCGTGGCAAGTCCTCTGACGCCATCATCGCCGCCTGCATCTTCATAGCCTGTCGCTAAGAGAAGGTCGGTCGCACGTTCCGCGAGATCTGCGCTCTTACCCGGGTTCCCAAGAAGGAGATTACAAAGCCCTCCAGTCCAAGTTGCAGATCAACACTACCATCATGAACTCGGAAAACCTCATGTCCCGCTTCTGCTCCAATCTCAACCTGCCCATTTACGTGCAAAAGGCGGGTGTCAAGCTCGTCAAGCGCGCTAAGGAGCTTGGCACCCTGGCTGGCAAGTCGCCCATCTCCGCCGCGTGTATTTACCTCTTAACCTATCTTTACCGCATGGCCAAGGATATTGCCCACATTGCCGGTCACGATTAAGAACGCGTACAAGACGCTATACAGTGAGAGGAAATTGTTGATTGATTTGCAATCATTAAAGGAGAGGACTAACGGAAGTGATTTGAGCTTCGAGGATTTGCCGCTGCCTTGAGAGTTTTACGAGTGATTGAGGTGGAAACAGGGATGCGTACGGTGTTGCGATAGCATGGAAAGTAACTAGGCATCGGATGTGGATGGAAATGCAGATGAATTAGTTGACTCGTTGGATAGATATTATCTTTTTTTTTTTTTTTGCTTTCATAGGTTATCCAGTTTGACCCGGTTTTCTTTTTTTTTTTTTTTTTTTTTCCTTCGTTCCGGGCTTTTGGTCGATGATTTGCATTAGACTCTCATCTAGCCTCTTCATCTTGTGCCTTTTCAGCTGTAATTACCTCCTCACTCGCGCATACAACAAACAAACAATAGTCCGTTCCGTTAAATAGCGGGTTTTCTTTTCTCCTCCTAGTCTTTCTCTTCTCTTTCCAGTTCTTAATATACCTTTGCTTTCCAACTTTTCAATGTTTCGATTTGTTGCAAACAAAACGATTGTATATTAGTTTCCTGTACTTGATGAAATATTGCATGGAAGAGTGTGCTTGTTCGAGCATGTGAAGATTCTGTTGGCGTTTCCTCTTCTTTTTTTTTTTTTTTTTCTTTTTCCCGAGAATAAAAATCTGAAAATGAAAAGGTGATTTGATGTGGCAAGTGTCCAATGGAACCAATGACCTCTGTTCTGATATGAATGTTAGAGAGATTTTCTCCGAAAAGCAAGTCTTGCCGTTTTATTATAGAGAGAATTTTATTCACCGAGCAGACTGGTGCCCTCAAATTCGCCTGTAATTCCATGTAATTCATGCAAGGCACGTTAAGATCCGCAGGACTTGACGCCCCGTCTAGTTCCACGTTGCTGAATGCTCTTTTTTTTTTTTTTTTTTTCTGTCCTCGGGGTGATGAGTAGACAGACCATTGTGCGACCAAGTGGAGAGGTCCGGGAAAAGAAACAGCGCAAAGGTGGGGGTCGCCTAGGGTGCTTGATCCTTGAGAGATCTTGAGTCAGGGTGGCGATCTGAAGGAAGGTGCGATCAATGCCAATGGTTTGTGAGGACAAAGTCGGGTAGTGAGTCGTTTTGACGCCGCGGCAGGAGGTACCAAAGCTATGAATGGAGTGGAGACGATGAAGGAATTGTTATTGCGAGGGACATTGCATAGATGATGAACATGATCACGACTTTCGGCTCGAAATCTGCGAGATGAGTGCAGGTGTCGTCACTCTAATGGTCACGTCACAGAATATTACGTAATCCCGTAATATATCACGTGAATTTGTTGACAAAAATATTGCAAACTGTGCTCTCACTCCGGCTTCATTATTCGCAACTTCAGCTACCTTTTGTCATCTTTTCCTATAGCCCTACTGTGAAGCATTTGTTTTTGAAGGCAACTCTCCCTCGGTTGGTAAATCAGCACAAAAACTTTCGCCACTGCTGAACGTCTCTTCAATCCCAAAACCGAAGGCTGTGAACCAAGCGACGACGAGCCCCGAACTCTTGAAAATCGGATCGAGAAAACGTTGCGCGATAAAAGAAAGAAGGGAATCCAACCTTCACTTTCCGCGTTACTTAATTTTACCTCCAATAAAGTTCCCTACCAAAAATAAATCGACGATGGACGTCGAACATCCGATCACCCTCTTCCAGGAATACCTTGAAAGTGAGCCTCTCGAATGGTTTCGTGTGATTTTTTTTTCTTGTGACTCCATTTGGATATGATGCCAGGTTTCCCGCTGCATGTTATGTATGTGGGTGGGATATGTGGATTGCACTGATTCTTCGAAGGAAAAGAATTGCGGATGGTATATGTATATTACCGTTCGCTTAGTCGCCTAAAATAACAAATCTGCTTTATCTCCGATTATGGTCTTCCACACTCAATTGAAACTTCCTATGCAATCCTATATGACGATCATCGCCCATATATTGCATCCTCATCGGACTTTGCTCGACAGGTATTGAAAATTTCGCGAATGAGGTACAGTCCTATCTAACCGAGGTATTGCACAGGGATATCGAGATCCAAAGTAGGTGGTTTCTAAATAAATATATTATAAGAAATACCTATTTTGTGAAATCTTTTAGCAAGGTGTAAGATCATACATAACACGCATCACCATCATGCGCACACTTCTCCTTCCCTTGTCGCCACCCAAACCATGTCAGGGACTTGCTTTGAGATTGAAAGGAGTGACCCTGACATGGCCAAGCTCGCCAAGTCCGAATGGCTATACGGCCCGGCGGCCGCTCCGGAAACTGACCCGGACGCCGCAGCAGAGAATTACCCCGAGATCGAACAAAACAATGGACTTGTTTGGATTTATGGGCCATGGACATCCGGCTCGTATGCTTACGCTAAGCACGAGCAGTACGATTGCGAGATTGCAGGGCTGGAGTTGTTTCATGGGTCTCAAGCGCCCGACCCAGACGCCGCGACAGAGACCGGCGCCACGGTCGAGCAGCACGACGGTGAAACTATGGGGCTAAAACCACTTTGTCACCAGTCAAAACCCGACCCGGACGCCACGACAGAGATTCGTGTCAAGGTTGAGCAGCACGACGATGAGATCGCAGGGTTGGAACCACTCTACGATCTACGCAAGCCCGATCCAGAGGCCGTAATAGAAGTTTCGGCGCTGGAATTGCTTCACAACTCGCGGGCACCAGTCTTGAACTTTGTTATAGAAAACCTTACCGAGGCTAAACAGCATGGCGACGATCATTCGGAACCGGAACGGCCCTACGACCTACAAACACGCGATCTAGACGCCTATGCTGACACAGAAACTGACCTGGCGATGCGCATGATTATCAAGGAGCGTTTCATACACGCGGAGCGTTTGGCGGATGAAAAGATCGAGTGGGCAGAGAGAGCGAAGCGATTGGTATGATTGTGTCTCCAAATACGGTTTCTCTTTTGGGGACCTCTATCACTAGTCTCATATCTATTTATTTATAAAGTTGTCTAGCCATATCAAACACCTTGATGAACAGTTGGGGAAAATAGAACATAGAGAGGACGATATGGCCGTGATTGATGGCTTTGGTATGCCGAGTGGTCGGAGAGCGGGGCGGCATTCAGGGGATGCAAATAGAAAGCGTACGTACTGAATTATATCGATGCATATTAACATAGCTTCCATTCACTTTGCCAATCAAAAAATCTTTCAAATTTCGATTTTTTTTTTTTTTTTTTTTTTTTTTTTTTGAACTGGCTGAATCTTTAATATAGGAAAACAATCGGACTCTGTGCTGACATCATCCACGCCTTTAGGAATCAAGAGACAGCGACGCACCAGGCGGTAAGTATGCAAGCTGATCATCTTTAGATACATATTAAAATACATGTATTATAAAATAAAGAAATAAAAAAAGTCAAACCCTTAAAACTCTTAAACAGTAGCTCTTCAACCCCGATCCCCGATCTCGTCACCTCTCCATCCGTCCGCACTGCCTGGTCGCCAGCCCCTGACAACGAGCTCGTGAACGTTGTTAGGGCCCAACATAAGGAGTCTAAGGAGCCTAGAGAATCTGAAAAACTGTATTGCATTTGTCGGCAGCCGTCGTATGGGCCCATGATTTTTTGCGAGGGAGAGGTGAGCACAGCTAGGTCGACCTTATTTTACTTTATGAAGGAGAGGTAGTGATGCCCGGAATGTCCTGTTTTAAGAATATTGTAGAAGGATATTATGCTCATCCTTTAGTCATGCACGCGACAGGGCTGCAAGTACGGATGGTTTCATTACGACTGCGTTGCGATAACTGAAGGGAATGAGCCAAAGGGTGATTGGATTTGCTGGAAGTGCATGGCGGGCCATAGGAGGCGTGAGAAGGGAACGAAGAGAAACAGGAATAATGTCGATCCTTGAAGTCAGACGTGATAGTGCGATGGTGCAACAGTACTGCTGCGTTCGTGAAGGTTTTGCTATTCATACTTTTTTTCTTTTTTGAGGAGGTTTTAATTGCGAAAATGAACAATATGTGCATTCCCATCCGACGAAACACGAAAGACTTGTATATAATGCTTTAGTTTGATGTTTCGACCTTTTTCCAATTCTTCTAAGTTTCTCCCTCCACCTTATATATTATATACATATGATATGGAAACTGAAGAAATAGGAGTTTAGAGTAAGCATTGTGAGTTAGGGTAAGCATTAAGGGCAGGATCTTTATTCTTATCCTCATTACTGCATATTATAGCAAATAAAGTAGTTTGGTTACTTTGATAATTTCCTAGCACCTAATGAAAGAGAGAGCAATTCTGGTTGCAGGCTTTGAGCCAGGGTATAGAATACTGGTCATTCGCGATTTGAGCAAATACGGCTGAATTTTGTAAAGCAGGATTCGATTCCTCGACACCAGCCTAAGCTGAAATTGTATCATTAGCAGAGGACTTTAAACCAGCAACGGTAAAAGCTAGGAATGCTTCACGTACATATGTACAACCGGTGGAAAAAAGTATTCGGCCCCTAGTAGTCACACTTAAATTGACGAATTGACAAAAGAACTTATTAATTAATTAAATAAATAATATCAAAATCGAAATTTGAATACTATCATTGCCTTTAGTTACAATAAATGACTAATACTTAATTGGCAAACCCTGACTGAATCACAAAATTAATTCATTGTGTCATAGATTTTACCAGTATCTTACAATTATTTATTATTTTATATATATCTTTCACTTTTTATACATTGCTTTAATCAATTCATTTGCATTTTTGATCTTTGGCTGTCACTTATCTAATGCTATCTTCAATTGATTTTGATGAATTCACCTTTCCCTGATCCTTATTTATTGCCCTGTTGTCATCTCTATTATCACTAACATAATCACCAATATTGCTGTCATTTTCACTGATACCCTCATGGCTATTGAATTTATCGGATGCTGATTCAGAGAGGAATCTAGGCAAGGATATGTTGATATTTTATTTAGGATAAAATCGATTCTATTATTTATGTTGTGTGCAGTGCTGTCTTTTCTTTATTATGAATATGTATTATTTATGCAATACTTTAAATATCTTACTGTTCTTTGAGCAATCCAGTCGCCATACCATGCCCTTATTTTTTATTTTTTTTTTTTTTTTTAAAAAAAAAAAA
>RBNK01002683.1:0-10284 GCA_003990785.1 Endogone sp. FLAS-F59071 | reverse complement strand
CGTAGATCTCAGGTTGTCGAGCTGCAATTCGAGCGGCTCGGGGCTCATAACCTGTTGAAATTTGATCTTTGAATGTGTGTTTGGAGTAAAGAGCGCACTGGCTAATGAAGCCAATATGCGTGTATTTATTAATGCTAAATTATGATTGGTCGATACAAACAAAGATCGTCTAAGCCACAATTGAGTGACGTATGATCGATCGTTGATGCATCGATCATTGATAGAAGAGATATAATAAGCTAATAATTACAACAATATATATATATATATATTTAGATATATTGTTTAATTAAATAGATTCTTTAGTCTTTTTGGTAATAGAAATCTAAAGAATAAATTTATAATTAATTAGTTATAATTTGCCATTATATAAATAGTTACTATAAGAAAATTATTAAAGAAATTAATATGACCTAACTATCAGCTACACTTGTCAGTTTTTTCAGACTGATAATTCATTTCTAAGTAGAGTATCACAGTGGATACCTTTTGTATTATATAAATTTCTTTAATAGTATATTAAAGCTTTTAGTAAAAGAACTTAAAGATGAATAGTGGATACTTATTTCTAATTATTAGGAAAATATTTTTAATTTGTAAATAGTATTACTTTATTTATAAATAATATTTATTAAGATCTATAAATAAATAGCTATAAGTATAAATGCTAATTGTAAACTATAAGCTGTTTTTGATGAATATCTTATAAACTATCTATAAACTATCTACAATATCAAAAAAATAGTTAATTAATCTATGAACTATTTTACTAAGAGCTGCAAACTATTTTACTAAGAGCTATAAATAAAATAGCTACAGATATAGATACTATTTATAGACTACAAACTATTATTAGTAAACAGCTGCAAACTACTCTAGAACTCCACTAAAACAATATTATAAACCTCAAACATCTCTAGAACAATATCATAAACTATAAACTAGCTAGAACAGCTTGTGAACAGCTTGCAAACAGCCTGCAAACAGCCTGTGAACAGCCTACAAGTATAGATGCTAGTTATAGACTATGAACTGAAAATAGTTTCTTAATGAAACTATCTAAAACTATACTAGAATAGTAAATTAAAAGATGAACTACATCAGAAAAATGGTTAATTAATCTACAAACTATTTTACTAAGAGCTATGAACTATTTTATTAAGAGCTATAAACAAAATAGCTATGAATATGAATGCTAGTCATAGACTATAAACTATTATTAGTGAACAGCTATAAATAGCTATAAACTACCTTAGAACTTTACTAGAACAATATTACGAATTATGAACTGGCTAGAACAGCCTATAAACAACCTATAAATAGTCTATAAACATAGATGCTAATTATAGACTATGAACTGAAAATAGTTTCCTAATGTATACTAGAACAACAAAGCAAAGAATGAACTACCTTAGAATAGACTATGAGTACAAATACTAGTCAAGGACTATGAACTGAAAATATTTTCCTAATGATGTTTTAGCTTAAAGACACTTGCTAATGGTGATAGCTAGAAGATTTTTTCCTATCACTTTGAGAAGTATAACACATTGAGTACTCAGAAAGAAGGTATCCTAAACTTTTACAATATCAAATAGTGTTCTATTAAAATTAATCTTTATATATATAGAAGGATCTGTTAAAATAATAGTGTAACAAATATACTAATAACCAGTTATTCTATATGCATTTATTAAGAATACTTAGAATGTTAGATATAATATCTTTATTTGTATATTCTTACTACCAGCTATGTACTATATTATTTAGGCTTTATTACAACTGATATTGAGATATTCCAAAACTCTATACAAACTCATTTTATTCAAATAGAAATAAAGAGAGTATTTATACAAAATTGAAGGACTAAAAAGACTTTACTATAAAAGATCATTATTGCTATTAGCTAATATTCAGATTTGATACTATAGTGAAAAATAAATTAATAAATAAAGATATTGCTTATTATTAGATTCTTAATAATAAGGCTATCTTTAGTATTTTACTAAAGGGTTCTAAATCTAGATCTAGATGCACAGGAGAAGAATATAAGAAAGGATGTACAGGATGACTAGTATAAGGTTATTATTATATCAAACACTTAAAGAAAATAAAACCTTCATTAGGAAAATATTTTCAGTTCTAGTCTATAACTAGCATCCATATCTGTAGGCTATTCTTAGGTTATTCTAGCCAGTTTGCAGTTTATGAATATTGTTCTGAGGTAGTTTGCAGTTCATGATATTATTCTAGAGGTATTCTAGAGTAGTTTACAGTAGTTTTAGCAAGTTTGTCAAAAATAATTTACAGTCTATAACTAGTATCTATATCTGTGACTATTTAATTTATAACATATAGTAAAATAGTCTACAGACTAGATAAATATTTTTCTGATATTAGCTTTTTTTTTTTTCTTTCTTCTTTTTAGTTAATTTAAAAGTATATAAAGATAATACTTTGCTTACCTTGATAGAAAACAAGTTATAAAAGAGGTTTTACAGCTATTATAACAGCCAACCCCTAAATTGCCTGATTTTTATAAATTTTGTACTACACTTGATTAAGAAGTTACTGTAACATTCTATCCCCTTCTATTTTTAGTCATTGACGACTTTTATTTCTGCTTGATGACTTTTATTTCTGCTTAACGACTTTTATTTTTGCAAAATACTACTACTAAAGTTATTACGTATTCTTTGCAATAATTAGATTGTATTTTCATAGTGAAGTCTTTATTAGTTGTTCTTTAATCTCTCAATTTTGTATAAATACCCCCTTTATTTCTATCTAAATAAATCAGTTTATATAGAGTCTTGGAATATCTCAATATTAATCATAGTAAAGCCTGAAGAGCACAGTATATAGCTGTAGTAAGGATACGCAAAGGAAGATATCACATCTGACACTCTGAGCATTCTTACTTGATATATATAAACAAATGACTGTTTTTAGTATATTTGTCACATCTTAGTACTGACTAGCAAGAGAGTTATCAAAAGACTAACTTTTACATCCTTATTTAAGCAGGACTAAACTACCTCTTCAAGTAAACGACAGTATACCTATAGTGGAAGATAGCATCATTCAAAACAGACCACTGAAGGATACCTTTACTTTTTATATAAAGAAGATCACCAAATAGTTTCAGCTCTGAGGAAGAAGAATTTATTACATCCGACCCTTTAGACGATGACTATAGTGAGATAAGAGAATCCATTGCCTCCTTTACAGTATATAATAGATTATTATCAGACAACAAATCAGCTATCAATTTTGGTGACGACCTACAAGTATTATTTTATGAAACATCTGATAATGAATCAGATAATGAACTAGAAACTAGTATATATGAAATGATAGAAAGACTACCAACCTTTACTGGTTATATGCCAGCTGAATCAGTAATCAAGTTTATTGAAAACTTGCAGATTTATAATACAATCCGACAGTTCAACAATGTAGCAAAGTAAATATTCTAGAAGCAGTTTTACAAGGAGCTGCTAAGATTGTATATGATGCTGCAGTAATTGCTACAGCAGTAAATAGAGAATTTAATATAGGAGTAGGAGGAGCAAATGCAGAAGTTAATGCTGCAGTAACCTTCACTAATGCTATTGTATGGTTAAAAGATATCTACCATATAGCTGACATATAGCAAAGTATGAAGAATCAGCTAGTATCAATGTATTAAGGAATAAATGAAAGTTCTCTCACCTTCCACACAAAGATCTGACATGCAGTAGACCTTATGGAATATTTGATAGCCAACCAGGACCTCATCATAGAGCAGTCTTTCATGAATGAACTTCACTGAGAAATTACTCTCTAAGTATGCTCTAGCCCAGTTAGACTAAATCACATATAAAAGATGGATTATACACAAAGATATTGGGCTACATGAAACTCGGGTCAAGATATAATATAGCAGATTTTACCAAGCAACCTCCAAGAACCCTATACAGTATTAGTAGTTATATCTACTATCACACCAGCAACAGTTAACTGAAGAGCAGCCTCACAAAAGGAGCCAGCCATAGATAATCTCATCAAACAGATGAGCAAGATAACTATGTATATATCAGACCTTAAAAGGCAAATTAATGCATAGTGACTAGTCCAATAATTTATAGCAAACCCAACCCCTGCGACAGGATCAAATGTATATTCAATTGATAATTCAAGATACTTTAAGTATAACCAAGATGGGCATATATCAAGAGATTGTACTCAGCCAGACATAAGAGTATACAGAAAATGTAGAGAAAAAGAGTACTATACTTCAAGATACATGATAGAAACAAGCAAGATTACTTGACTAGGAACCTAAGGATAGACTCAGATAAATGTTGTTACCTTTAAAGAAGAAGATTTTGATAGTAAAGACAAGTATAGTCAGATAGAAGCATTCCCAGCCATGCAGGAAAAATGAAAACTCAGATATCCTAAGAAAGCAGATTCCTCTTATATGATGAAAACTCTGCATGTAGTACAA
This sequence comes from Endogone sp. FLAS-F59071, assembly GCA_003990785.1. NCBI lineage: Eukaryota > Fungi > Mucoromycota > Endogonomycetes > Endogonales > Endogonaceae > Endogone > Endogone sp. FLAS-F59071. The sequence continues at coordinate 5,792 of RBNK01002683.1, read as the reverse complement.
CGAGTATAAGAACACAAATTCAATAGTGATGAACAAGATGAGCTCTTCGAAGAAGAAGTAAACTGAATCATCTAAGAAGATATGCCAATATCTGAGGCACTCACAAGCAAAGGAAACAAAGAATGTAAATTACGGAAATCTAAGAAATATGGCTTAGATGTATGGAAGGAAATGGAGGACATGACTATCCTGGTTAAAATAGAACAACTTGTCAAATTTCTAATATTCTGACAGCAAATCCAAAAAGGGATAAGTAATGCATAACCTGGGTATAAAGTAGTGGAGATTAATACAGTACAGCAATTAGAGGATGACAAACTATAGAACTCATCAGCATACTCACAATACTAGATTGAGGAAATTACAATGCCATGTATTATTGATACAGGCACTGGAGGATACATCATCAGTAAAACAATACTTAACCAACTTGGATAGCAGATCGAAGAAGCCACAACCATGACAATTGTAGTAGCAGATGGATATATCATAACACCACTTGGCAAAGTATATGAATTACCTATCTACTTCAGTAAACTTATCATCCCAGTATCAGCAATGGTAGTTGACACTATATCTTATAACCTCATTATTGGAAATAACTAGCTAAAGAAGGTACAAGCAGTAATTGACCTCGGCACATACAAAATGCAAATCACCTGGAAAGAACAATACTACAAAATACTCATTGACTTAGAAAGAGGAGTCTACCTGCAAATGATAAAAAGTGATGATAAGAATGAGCAAAAGGAATTCTTTATAATGCAGATTGTATAAACCAACTAGAAGGCCAAACCATTGGAATAAAAAAGCAAATAAGCTGTTGGATTTAACCTTTCTATCATCAAAGATATTGAACTGTAACCTAAAGAATCATGTATAGTCAGAATGGGAATTGCTGCAAAAATACCTCAAAGGCATTATAGTCAAATTAAACCAAGAAGTTCTCTAGTAGTCACTGGAATTACAATCAATACAGGAGTTATTAATGCAAACTATATAGGTGAAATCAAGATTATAATTGTCAACCAATATCAATTCAATGTGGCCAAACTTTATGGAGGAGATAGAGTTGCACAGCTAATAATCATATCTATTTAGACCAGAAAGGCAGTGGAAGTAGCCAACCTTGAAGAAATAACTAGAGGAGATAAGGGGTTTGGATCAACCAGAATAAACATCACAAAACTTATAACAGAACTCAAGTATACATCCAAAACAGCAAATAAGAAGACATATACTTTTGGAGAATAGCTTGGCAAAAAAGAAAGAAAGGAGTTAAAAGAACTTATTGATGAATATTCTGATATATTTGTAATAATCTTTGAGAAGATCAATTTAAAGTCATCAAAGTACTTTCATCACATTAATGTCCAAGGGCACCCTCCAATTAAATGTGCACCATACCAAACACTATCTGCATACATCAAATAGCAGCAAAAAGAAATTGATGATATAGTCAAAGGAGGAATAGCTACTGAAACAGATAGCCTATGAGGATTCCTAAACATTATCGCACCCAAAAAAAGATTAGAAGCTAGAACCTTTGCTTCAAGAATGTATACTGATTTTAGGAAGCTTAATAATATCACTAAGGGAGATGCCTTTCCAATACCAAGAATTGATGACACCTTCTCAAAAATACCAATCTATATAAGTTTCTATACAACCCTCAACATGACTAGTAGATATTATCAGATAGGACTTGATAAAGAATCACAGGAAATCACCTTCTTTATAACCCTGCAAGGCCATTGGAAATATTTACAAATGCTGTTTGAACTTAAGAATACCCCAGCAAGCTTTCAGAAAATGATAACCAAGATTTTCGGAGATCTTGTAGGAAAAATACTACTAGTTTACATCAATGACATCACAATATTTATAGTAACATTCCTGGACCACATCAAGGCACTATGTAAAGTATTCAACTGAATGAGAACCAAAGGTCTTTATTTAAAACCAAAGAAGTATACATTTGCTGCTGAAAAAGTTATGATGCTCAGTTACATTATTGACAAAGAAGGAATTTGAACTAACTCAGCCAAAGTGGAAGCTGTCACTAAATTCAAATGACCTACAAACCAAACAGAAATATATGCCTTTTTAGAACTGGCCTCATACTACTATTGATATATATGCAATTTTATAAGCTTAGCCGAACCCCTATATGCAACCCTTACAAAAAGCTATAATTGAGAGGAAATTAATAAAGAACAAAGTGAACTTGAGCAAGAGGTACTCAATGCATTGAAGAAGGCTCTGGCAACCACACCCATATTAGCAAAACCAAACTGGACAAAGCTTTTCAAGCTATATACCAATGCAAGTACAATAGGAGTAGAAGCAATTCTTTTGCAAGACAATACTAAAGGCCTAGAATGAGTAATTTGTTATACAAGTAAAGGAACCCATGGTGCTGAGAAGAATTATAAATCAACCAAATTGGAGTATCTCACAGTCATATATATAGGTGGTTAAGTGGTTTAGATACTACCTTATCAGATGATATTTTGAAGTTATTATGAACCATTCAGTGCTTAAATAGTTGTTCAATAGACCTGATCCAAGTGGAATATACATATGGTGGATTATGACTCTTCAAGAATATGATTTCACAATAAAATTTAGAAAAGAGAAGACAAATCAAAATGCCGATACACTTAGCAGAATATCATTATTGGATGCCTAAGATGGGGTGCAGCAATAAATGTAACACTATACTATAATCTGATAATTTAGTTAATGAAAAGAGAAATTAAAGAAGATATGGAGGATTAGACGAAAAACATTTTATTAACTATAGCAGATAGTATGAAATTCAAAACAATTTATTATATCATAAAAAGGAGGAATATATTATTCCAGTAATCTAGAAGAAGAACATATTGAACATTTTATCATTAGTATATAATCATCCATTATCTAGATACGTAGGCCAGAACAATACTTTATACTAACTTAGGAATTCAACATAGTAGCCCAAAATACAAGACAATATAACCAACTTTATATAAAACTGTGATATATACTAAAAATAAGCAAGAGTAAAAGATATGCCTCAAGCCACTTCTACAATTATCAAGGCTGAGCCATTTTTATATATTGGGATAGATATTATGAGACCTATGCCAATAATATTAATGGGAAAAAGATATATCATTTTAGCAGTAGATTTCTTTATAAAATATCCAAAGGCAATAGTAGTTGAAGATGCAGATGCATAAACAGTAGCCAAGTTCCTATATACTGACATCATCTGCAAACATGGAGTACTGAAAGAAATAACCAGTAACTGAGGTATGGAGTTTCTAAATGAACTAATCAGGGAACTTAAGTGGACTTATTATATCAAGTATATCTGAACAACATTATACTACCCATAAGGAAATAGTCAAACTGAATGCACCAACCAGATAGTTAAGAATGTCCTAGTAAAAATTATCGATCAAGAAGTATCATAGGACCATTATCTTACATAATAGTGCTCTTTTTGCAGTTCGAACTATTCATCAGGTATTAACAAAGTTCAGCCCCTTTGAGCTTGTATATAGGAAACTGCCAAATTGAGAATTCCACCACCCTGAAAAGATGTTGAAATGTATAATGATTGTTTATGGGCTTATGTTACATAAGACATTAGCAGGTTACAATTAATCCAAAAGAAGATATCCATATTTATTGACAAGGCACAGGAGAGACAATGAACAAACCAAAATAGAAAGGCAAATGCAACCCTCTTACATATTGGAGATCAAGTTCTTGTATACTAAAACATTGTGAAGTCATCATGGTCTACTAAATTACAACTGAAGTGGGAAGGACCATACTACATATAAGCTATAAAAGAGAGTACAATTTGGCTCAGAAGACTCAATGATTCTATCCTCCCTACCCCAGTCTATCGAAGTAAGATCAAGATCTACTATGCTTAACAAATGCAGCCTAAAGAAGAATATAGAAAAGTAATAAAAGAAGCACTGATGAAGAAATCCAAGACTATCGACTGGATACTCCTCGATCAAGAAAAAGACCCCAAAAAGCTCTTTCTACTTAGCCAACAGTATTATGAGTAGTTATGCTATCAAAATTGCATAACTGATACTATAATCCAGTTCTACTAAGGATAAGCTCAAAGTCTATATTATAAAAATAGGAAATAAGAAACAGTACTATCCAAGTTTATAAAAGATATAATTAACAAGACCTATATGCTTTTCCTAGGCTATGAATGGCTTCTCTTAGGATTCTATGGAAGAACTGTAGATATTTCCAAACTGACTTTTACTGAAATTGCTCAAATTTGCTAAGCTATAGAAGAAGAAATTGTTCTGTTACCCTTTAGTCTTGAGGATGAGACATTTCCAGTTGAGCCCCCAGATATGACAGCCAACCCCTAAATTGCCTGATTTTCACAAATTTTGTACTACACTTAATTAAGAAGTTACTATAACATTCTGTCCCCTTCCATTTTTAGTTATTGATAACTTTTATTTCTGCTTGATAACTTTTATTTCTGTAAAATGTTGCCACCAAAGTTGTTATGTATTCTTCACAATAATTGGATTATATTTTCATAGTGAAGTCTTTATTAGTTGTTTTTTAGTCTCTCAATTTTGTATAAATACCCTCTCTATTTCTATCTAAATAAATCAGTTTGCATAGAGTCTTGGAATATCTCAATATCAGTCATAGTAAAGCCTAAAGAGCACAGCACATAGCTATAGTAAGAATATACAAAGGGAGATATCATATCTGACACTCTGAGTATTCTCACTTGGTACACACAAATGAACAACCATTTTTAGTACATTTGTCATACTATTTATATATCTATACTCTATTTATCTCAAGTTAATATTATACAGTCTAGCTTTGCTAACCTTAGGAGATAATATCTTATTAAACTAAGTAGACTGAATATGATGTTAATTTATAATAATAAAATATTTATCTTATATTACCTTTATTATCTTGGTAAAAAATCAACTCTTATATATATTTTATTTAGGAAAAGAATATAGTTAAGATTAAAATATAGTAAATATTTACAAATATCTAAAGTTATATTTTTTGTAAGCTTTTTAAAACTAAGTAGATAATCTTATAAAGTGCTTAGTAAGCTTAGAGGTTTATAGAAGTAAAACTTTTACAAGAGTTTATATAGTCAACTGAAAAAAATAATACTTATACTAATATATAAAAATAAATAAAAATATTATTGACTTTATATTCTACATAGTGTTTACCTTTGGTATATACTATTACTCAAATATAAATATATTATTTTTCTAATACTATATTAAAATTAAGGTGATATATAGAAGAGCTTATTATATAATTGCATATCATAGAATTGTTATATTTACTAGTAGTCTACATAAAGCATATTTTTATTATATAAAAATATTCATAGTTTATAACATAGTTAAAATTAATTTAAGATACTAGCACCCTTACTGCCACAAATAGAGTTTGTTTTTATAACTAAAAACAGTACAATGCCATCATGTTTAATTTTCAGCACATGATAATGACTAATATGAGATTAGAATTATTATAAAGAACATCAAAACAAATTACCCCTTTTCTATCTTTAGCTTATTTTATTGTTTGTTTGAGTACCATGTTGACACAGTGGTCAGTAAGCAGCTCCACAATCTCGGCATGCCCCATATCCACGGCCCAATTTAGCGGCGTCATTCCAAAATTGTCCTTGGCATTCAAGTCCATTGTCAGAGAGAGAAGTATACTCACGACCTCGACGTGTCCATGTTGCGCAGCCAGATGTA
>RBNK01002682.1:0-10284 GCA_003990785.1 Endogone sp. FLAS-F59071 | reverse complement strand
CGCATATTGGCTTCATAAGCCAATGTGCTCTTTACTCCAAACACACATTCAAAGATCAAATTTCAACAGGTTATGAGCCCCGAGCCGCTCGAATTGCAGCTCGACAACCTGAGATCTACGCAATCATAGCATCTACGCAATTATAACTGTGATTACTGTAAGTGTTTATTTAATATTATAAACAACACGTCAAACAAAGCGATAAACAATGCGACAAATGACACCACGATAAAGCAATGTGATAAACAACACATAACGATATAGCATTCAATGACACGACACGACGAAAATGGACAATCTATATGCATCATCGTCATCAGCAACAAGATCGACAAGATTGCAGTCTAAATCAAAAACAGACAACAGATATCAAACCCTTGACGATGATGACAGATTGGATAGCAACCATCAGAGCAATATTGCATTTAGCCTCGATCGACAGGAACAGATGGCTACAATGATCAGAAATCAGAAAGATAAATTAGACATGCTTGCAACCCTAATGGGTGAATTGATGGCAAAAATTGACAAAACGATCACATCACCTAGTGCGCCAACCAATCAGAACGCAGCTACAGAAGGCAACACATCACAAAGACAATCACCATCACCATCACCAACAACATCAACAAAGCTTAACGATCTGGCGAAGGAGTACCTGAGATCGATCAACAAATTCGATGGATTAGGTGGCACACCCAGATTGTTCGATTACTTTGATGCCATAGAGCAATTTATCACCAGTGCCAATCTATCAGTACAAAAGGAGGAAGTTAACGCAGTGATCAGTAAAATTACAGGCAACGCTAGAATGTGGTTACGGAGGCACGTGAACACATTGGGAGAATTTGATTCATGGGATGAGCTTAAAGAGGCTATGACGCAAAAATATGCACTAATGGAACAATTGTTACGAATGCACAATAAGCTTGTGATGATGAAGCAAAAAGGATCGATCGAAGATTATAATGACACATTCAACTAAATTATGGTGCAAATCAAAGATATGACCGACACAGAAGCTATACTGCAATATCTCCGGGGTCTAAGCCCCAGGTACCGGGAATTAATACTTGCGCGGGAGAATATGCCAACAACACTGGAGGCTTTACAACTCGCATGTATCAGGTTCGACCCGAATAACAAGCAGAGGCACAACAAAGCCCATGTGACAGACCGAGGTGGCTACCGAAGCGGCTACCGAGGTGAATACCGAGGCGGTGACTGAGGCGGCTACCGAGGCGGCGGTCGCGACAATCAAGGCGGAAGCGCCGGACGAAGCTGAGGCTATAACAACGATAACGGAAACAATCGAGGAGGTCATAATGACAGAGGCGACCGAGGTGGCGATCGCGGAGCCAATCGAGGCAGGAATTTTTGGGGACACCCTCGGAAATATTACATCTGTGAGGGAGAACACGGAATATTTCAATGCAACAAATTCAATGATTGAGTAAAAACAGAAAAAGAAAAAGAAAAGACTAAACCGAGAGCCGAAGCAAATCTGGCGATTGGCACTATCATCGATTCGGGCGCCACGCAACATATGTTCAACCAATTGGAGCTTTTCAAGACGGTGGCTGAGCACAACGGCTTGGTTACGTATGCAGGGAATGAGAAATTACATGCGACACACATTGGGATAATTGAGCTCGATGACAAGCTGAAATTACGGGACGTCTTATATGTACCGGAGATCGCCAGAAATTTAATATCTGTGCGGGCGTTGACATGTGACGGAAATGACATAACCTTCAAGAGCGACGGATCAGTAATTAAAATCAGCGCGGATCATGAAGAAATTAAAATCGGACAAGCCGATGGCGATCTATTTCATTTATCGACATCAGAGCTAGAGCTAGAAGCAAACATCGCCGATTCCAAGATTGCAAACATCGCCGATTCCAAGATCGATGACTATATATTATGGCATCACTGACTAGGCCATCCAGGCCAAAATACTCTGCAATCAATCAACAAATTTGTCACAGGGCTCAGAGATGTGCGGCTGTCAACCGGACAAATCAAAATATGCGCCGGGTGTAAACACGCAAAGTCGCACCGCAAGCCATTTGGACATGTGAAAAATCGATTGATGGAGCCTATCGGAAGGGTGCACACAGATCTGTGCGGGCCAATGCCCATGCCATCAGTCAATGGAGCAAAATATATATTAACTTTCATCGATGATGCCACTCGCTACATCACAACATATTTTATTGATAACAAAAGTGATACATTTGATTGATTCCAGACATTCAAGGCATTCGCCAAGACGCAATCGGGCCGAAAACTCAAGATTCTCCGATCAGATGGAGGAGGAGAGTATGTAAACACTGAGATGCGCGAATTTTTAATCAAAAATGGAATTCATCACGAAATGACGATACCAGATATGCCGCAACAAAACGGTGTAGCCGAACGATATAACCGGACATTGATGGAGTCAATCCGGGCAGTTAAAATTACTGCCGGCATACCTGATGAACTTTGGATGGAACTTGCCGCAAGTGCTACATATTTACGCAACTGATTGCCAATGCGAGCCAATAAGGAGAGTGCTTCACCATTTGAATTATGGCACAGTCACAAGCCTGATATCAGTAACTTGCACGTCATATAGGCTGACGCGTATATGCATATTCGCAAGGGAAAAAGGTCAAAACTGGCACCCCAATCCAAAAAGCTTAAAATGATTGGCTATCACGACGAAAAGAAGGTGTACAGGCTCTGGGATCCAACCAATAGGAGGATAGAGATCAGCCGCGACGTCACATTCGATGAATCTATTATATTAAAATTCTCAACAATCGTCAATCCAGAAGATCAAGAATACATCATTGAAGCGATCATCGGAGAATGCAAGATTGATGAAAAAAGGCAATATCTGGTTAAATGGCTAGGCTATGATGATGACGACAACACCTGGGAGCCAATTGAACAATTGATCGACACTGAAGCTCTACAAATTTGGCGAGATCGCATGTCAGAAGCTAATTTAATTGAATCGACTGATAACCCAATGACCTACAAGGAGGCAATTTCTCTGCCTGACGCAAAGCTTTGGGAGGAAGCGATCAATCAAGAGCTTAAATCACTTAAGAATAATGACACATGGACGATTGTACTTGAGGTGCCTGCAGGATGCAAGCCGATTGGATGCAGATGAGTATTTAAAAAGAAACTCAACACTGATGGATCGGTTGCCAGGTACAAAGCGAGATTAGTGGCCAAGGGATATTCACAACAGCAAGGAATTGATTACGATGAAACATTTGCTCCTGTGGCAAAATTCACGTCGATCAGGGCACTGTTATTGATCGGAGCAACCCTAAACTTAGAAATTTACCAAATGGATGTAAAAACTACATTCCTGAATGGCGATCTTGATGAAGAGATCTACATGATGGTACTTGAAGGAATCGACCAATCGGAGCTGTCACCAAGAGCTATGTGTAAGCTCAATCGATCACTGTATGGACTAAAGCAATCACCTCGTATGTGGAATCAGAAGATCGACAACTATCTCAGCCAATCAAATTTTACGAGACTACAATCAGATCACAGCATTTATCTAAGGAGAAGACATGATCAATATCAATTGCTGATAATTATTGCCATATATGTCGACGATCTACTAATTCTGGCTGATTCGATGGAAACGATGAACAAATTTAAGGCGGAACTTAGCAATGCATTCGATATGACAGACTGTGGTGAAATTAAACATTTTTTGGGTATTCGAGTCATGTGCGATTGAAAAACACACATGATCACAATTGATCAAAGCTACTTCGCCAATCAAATCATTACAAGGTTTAACATGACAGACGCCAAACTAATCAGTACACCCCTTGATCCATCCATCCAACTCAAAGCTGAAGGAGAAAAATCTGCAGATCAAAGTCTATTCAGACAAATGATCAGTAGCATAATGTACCTGATGATCGGGACGAGACCTGATCTAGCTGCTGCTGTCAGCATCATCAGTCAATTTTCGGCCAATCCAATGCAAGAACATCACCACGCTCTCAAACGATTATTAAGATATATTAAAGGAATAGTCAATTATAAGCTGTGTCTTGGATGCGATCAGGATCTAAGACTGATCGGTTTCAGTGATGCTAACTGGGGAGGAGACATTAATACATGACAATCAACCACAGGATATATTTTCAACCTATCAGGAGGAGCCATCAGCTGGTCAAGCAAACGCCAAGCAACCGTTACCCTATCAACAACTGAGGCAGAATATATAGCATTAGCTCATACGACGAAGGAAGCCATTTGGCTATGCACCCTATTGGATGAGCTAGGATATTTGCTGAATCATGCAACAACCTTATTTGAAGACAACCAATCAGCAATTGCCCTCACCAAAAATCCAATTAATCACGCTCAATCAAAGCATATCGACATTCAGCACCACTTTATTCGAGAGAAAGTTGAATCAAAGGTGATAGATATCGTTTACATGGCGACAGATGAAATGATCGCTGATGCATTAACCAAGCCACTTGTGCGACCAAGACTTGAAACATTGATTGCAAAAATGGGGTTACATAATTAACATTTTTTTTAAAAATTTTATGTTCTTTATCACATCATTCTTATTACTCAAGTAGTATTTTATATATAATTATTTGCAGTAAATGTACTTCATGGATGACATTTGTGATATACAGTTGAACACTTTACTTTTATTCTTTTATTTTTATTTATTTATTTTATTATCGAGATATATCAAGCAGGGGGAGTGTTGTAATTATTAGCTTATTATATCTCTCCTATCAATGATTGATGCATCAACGATCGATCATATGTCACTCAATTGTGGCTTAAACGATCTTTGTTTGTATTGACCAATCATAATTTAGCATTAATAAATACATGCATATTGGCTTCATAAGCCAATGCGCTCTTTACTCCAAACATACATTTGAAGATCAAATTTCAACAATTCTTACATTTAGTGGAGAACTTGAGTAGATTTTTACAACTAATGCTACATTCTAGCTAGCAAATGATCTCACATGTATCATAATAGAAAAATTAATTATATTTATAAGTTATATATCTACTAAATCAGTTATATAGTTTCTCTAGAGTTTTAAGCTCTTTGCTATTATTAAAAGCTATACTAAAGCTTAGCAATGTACTATATTATATGCTGCCCTTCAGGAATCTGCTAAAATCACTTTTAACATTGAGATGACAGCTTTGAACTCTATCATTAATCTTTTAATATAACCTGGCTTACAATAACCAAGGCATAGCTTCGTATTACCTACTATATATTAGATATTCAGCAAAACCTAAAAAATTATCTATAAGGTATTCAGCAAGGACTAACTAAAAGTCCTTTAATATTCTATGCCCAAGTCTAGTATAATATTATACTTGCCAAATACTCTGTTACTGCTACTAACTTCATTGCTAAAACTTCCTTTATAGGTAGACTATACAAAGAGGTAGCTACTATAGTCAGATCATTACTAATTACCTTAGACCTAAAGAAAAAAGTTAACTATATACAGAAGCTATAGTCAGTATGCATAGGAGATCAGCTGAACACTTACTATCAGACTTTTACCCCTCATTTATAAGCTGTCATGCCCAAAGCTATCAATATAAAGCCCTGAAACATTATACTTGCAATAGTCAAATAGAATATTTTAATAAAACTACAAGCTAAGAGTGACCTTACTATTGACCAGCTAATCAAAGCTATGAGCCAAATAACTACTTACATCACTGATATTAACAGAAGATTAGAAGCTTATACACCTGCTCAACAGTTTACTATAGACTTAAAAAAAGCCCTAATAAGACTATACCCAAGCTATCATGATAACTACTAATATAAGAACTGCTTGAAGAAGACTAATAAAGAAGGTTACATATAATGGAATTATATATAGTATTAACAATATATAGAGTATAAGCATACAGTAGTATAATATCTAATTAAATCAATCTGTATTATCCAGTTATATAGATAGACAAATGTTGTATAATTTAAAATTAGTGATGATGATAATAATAGTTATGATGGTTATAATAACAGCTATAATACTAGAAGAGGTTATTACAGTAACAATTATGACAAGGGTAATGATAATGGCTATAAAGCTTATGAAGCTTATAAAGCTTACTCTGCTCTTCCTAGTTGATAATCTGGTCAACCTAAGAAAGATGCTGGTGCCTTATATAGTATATTACTTAAGGTAACCTTGAAGCTAAGTTAGAATAATCAAAAAGCTTAGAATAGAAAAGAAGCAGAGAACAATACCTTCAATAAGGAGCTTCAACAGTTAATCTAAGAATAAAGCCAAGAAGATAAGTTTATATAGATATTGATACAATACTTCAGGATCTGCTAGATAAAGACTACTGCTTACCACCTATAAGGAAATGGACTTACTGAACAGATAAATTAAACTATCAAGGACATAATTATTAAAATAGTATAATCATAAAGAGAAGATTGGGACTTGTACCTACCTTCTACCTTATTTACATTATTGTGATGATTGACGCACAACTTGCTCAATTTGCGAGAACTTGCCACCCATTTTTGGAGTTACCGTGACCCTCTGTGTCCTTTGGTTTTTAGTTAGTGTCGTTTTTAGTGAGCGATCTCGCCACCAGCGATGAACGTAGTTTTTAGCAACTGATCTCATTTTTATCGACAAAATGTTATTCGCAGTTATTGAGTCATACTTGTAGCGAAGTCTTCATTATTCTGTCCATTCAGTTCTATCAAACTTGTATAAATACCCCCTCTATTTCTATCTGAATAAATCAGTTTGCACAGAGTCTTGGAATATCTCAATATCAGTCGTAGTAAAGCCTGAAGAGCACAGCACGAAGCTGTAGTAAGGATACGCAAAGGGAGATATCACGTCTGACACTCTGAGCATTCTCAACGAACGAACGAACAACCATTTATTAGTACATTTGTCACATCTTGGTGCCGACTGGCAGGAGCTTTATCAAGTAAGCTCGAAGGCTGAAAACGACCAAAGCTCATGTCCTCATTCAAGCAGGACCAAACTGTTATGACCAAACTGTTATAACCGCGGACTCATTAAATTGATGCTCTGCACGAAACAAAACGAAACGACCTGATGCTACAAACGGACTACCTCGAAAAGCGCAACTGGCATGCGCTATAGAAAAACGCCACTAGGAGACTCCGAGGCATGCACCCTATACTCAGGTGCAGGTTCGAATCACTGGCTTGACCAGGTTCCATCCAAGATAAGACCTATGGACCCACGATCGCCGGAGAGAGAAACGATCAAAAAACCAATTACTGAAGTGAACTGAATGAATGGACGAACCGAACTGAACAGACTGAACCGAACGAAGGAGAAATGGAAAAATGAAGAAATCGATAAATTATGACTACTTCGAAGCCAGCGCACCCTGGTATGCGCTATAGGAAATGACCAGAAGGACTACCGACACTTGCCCTAGAGGAAGAATAAAATGATCACAGCAACTCAGAGAAGAAATGAATCGTTGACTGAAGAAATCTTTATTGCCGAATCAGCTCTTAATCAATATATGGAAGCGAAGCTATCTAATTGATCGACCGACCTGATCGACCGACCTGATCGACCTCTGGAAATTCTTCTTCTTCCTCGTCAATATCAGATAGAATCGTAGGAGAAAAATAATCAAAAGAATCAATATCAGAATCAGACTCCGAAGCTGGCTCAGGACTTCTCTTATCATCAACCTTAGTATCAGAGCATCTTTCAGAAGTTGTTGAATCTGTGAACAATTTATAAAATATAGTAAAAACATAGAACAAAAAAATTGTTAGTAAATGAAAATACTTCAGGAAGATCCCGCAGACTATAGTACTTACCCTGGATAGGATATTGCATCGCATCAATATCAAAGCCCTCATCAAGCAGCTGAGTTGCTACCCCATCGTCGTCATCGTCGGAATACTAGCTAGAAGCCTCAGCCACAGGAAAACCCCACCACCGACTAGGACCATATTCTTCATCGTCGTCGTCATTTTCAATAGCACTGATGACTAAGATGTTGGACTGATCCACATCTGCATCCGCATCCAAAGGACTCAGTATTGGACTGCTAAAGATTGGAGAATCAACATGATGTACAGAAGGAGCTGGAGGTGCTAGAAATACATAGCAAAATCATAGGAAAAGAAATCAGTAATGATCAAAAACACTTCCAGTTGATCAGACAGATATCTCGCACCTTGAATCATTTACTTACCAGTCCATCGACACTTGGGAGGATACTCGTCATCGCCGTTAGAATCCGCCGTATCCTAAGACCGCTTGCCCAGGACACTAGAGCTTGTCGGAAGCTACTCACCATTGTCGTCGACATCCTCAGAATCTGCAGTGTCCCAAAACCACTGACTCGGAGGAGTTTCGCAAACGATCTCGTCGTCACCATCTGCCGCAATTCGAGAATGATGACTGGTAGGAGGAGTTTCACAGACAACCTCATCATCATCGTCCCTGCGATGCTTGCCAAGGACAGAAGAAGAACTCGAAGAAGGACTTAACTCAACGAAATCGTCAATAGTAACTGGATATCGTTGGTACTGTGAAGTCATAGTAAAAGTATATAAAAAAGGAGTAGGGTGTGATTTAGAAGACTTTTTGATCTTGCAAGGAAAACAGAAGCGGCGGACGACCCATTCTTATAACCGCGCGAATGACCTAGAATAGTCCACCACCCAAGACCTACCCCGAATCTCGGCGCGACCCCAAGAACTTACCCAGGCTAGAGACCTCATTCTGGACACCTCATTGCTGACCCAAGCAGACAACCCTTGTCGAAGAGAACAGACAAATTCAGACAACAAAAGAGCTAGACACATGACTAGATTCAGCCACGAAGCTTACGCCCAAAAAGACCCCCCAGCCAGAACAAATTGCCGAAAGAAAGCAAGTTACCAAGAACAGAATCACGTGAGAATCCCACGCCCTAAGACCTCATGACCGACGACACCTCATGGCGAGATTCAGACCGACGCACGCAGCATCCAGTCTGACCGACACACAACATTCAGACAGCCTGACATGCACACGCATACACACATGCATGCCTGAATCACTCACCTCGTTGTCAACGGTTATAGCCCGCCAATAACCCTAGCTTGAATGACCTAGCTCGAAGCCAAGACAGCCAACCGAGGACCCAATCCGCGAATGACCTAAGGGTTAGAAGGAAAATAGACTCGAATGAATCAGCTCGCGCCTGAAAGCTCGTTAGAATCACGCCATCCGAATCACCCGACCCACCCAGACGCAACGAAAACAAAACGAATCACAGCACCCGAATCACGTCCGAATCGCAAGGAATGTACCGCGACCACCGCATATGGTAAAATCTAGAGTTTACTTACCGAAATCAGCAGAATGACTCACACGCACACCATGCGGAGAGATTCTTGGGGATTCTAGCGAAATCTGTGACGAAAAACAAAAAACAAAAAACAAAAAACGAAAGAAGTCAAAACGACCAAAACGAGCAGGACAAGCAAGCAACGCCGAGCTCCACGAACGACCACGTACCCGAACAGACGTACCCGGACGAATCAGCGTAGAGGACAACGACGATACGAAAAAAAAAAAAAAGAGAAAGAAAATGCGAGCCCAGGTCTTCAGTTATATATTTTAATATTTCGACGCTCCCGGAGTCTATTTTATTCAGTTATTTATTCATCGAACAATTAATTTATTTATTTTTATTTTCGATTGATTTCACCCTTTTTTTTGCATTGAACAATAACGCATTCGATCGATTTTCATTTGACGTACATATACATTTCATTTATCACCTCAGTAACTTATTCCCTTTTATTCAGATCAGATATTATTATTTTTTTGGCAATCTTCGATAGATACTTATTTCATTTATTTGCATTTGGACATTATTTGATATTATTTTATTATCCCTTTTATTTTATTTCATATCCAGGAGTCATTTGTTTATGGAAACATAACGAGCTACTTCTTTATTTAGTAATATCCTTATCAAGAATAGTATTTTCTTATTTTTATATTTTTGGTTGACTTCGATGGATTTAACTGACAAGTTTAACTGAAGACTGGTGACAATGTTATGCTCATCACAGCACGGATTATGTACCCTACTCACGATCAGAGCTTATTTTATTAGCTTCTCTTGTATAGCCAATTCATGCCGCCACTGCCAAGAAATGCTCTATACCTGACCTAGAGAGAGTCTCGAGGACGAGACCTTCCCAGTTGAGCCCCCAGATGT
>RBNK01002681.1:0-10285 GCA_003990785.1 Endogone sp. FLAS-F59071 | reverse complement strand
TTTTTTTTTTTTTTTTTTTTTTTTTTTTTTTTTTTTTTTTTTTTTTTTTTTTTTTTTTTTTTAATTTTTTTTTTTTTTTTTTTTAATTCACACAACAATCTTTTCAATCAATTATACAATAGAATTAATTTCATTTCGTTCAATAATCGGATAACTCAGGACAGGCTAGTAGGTTAGGTCAAAGTCAAGTTGGGTCTTGTATCGATGTATAGAATTCGGTCAAAGTCGGGCTGGCTATACACCGGCAAACCTTAAATACGAACTGGTTTCGGTCTGTTTTTGCGGAACACTAATCATGCGAAATCCGAGGATAACGATGTCATCGTGGAAATTCATTATCGTGGAAATTCATTATCGTCATTCAGGTCACCATCATCATCATCATCACTATTATCTGAACACTACCCGTAACTTCAAGCGCAAACCCGAAGACAAAATCCTCAAACTCGTAGTGTTTTCGCAGCGAAACCCCAGTTTGAGTCTTTCCTCACTACCCTTTGCCCTCATCTTGTTTACTAAAGCATTGATTTATTTCAAGCTGAAGCAAGTTCAAGAAAATAACTTACCGAGAAAAACACCAATCAACTACAGTCCTTCATCGACACTCGCTCCGAATGGCGTACCTTCGCCAACGATGAAGGCGACGATTCATCCCGTGTGGTGCCGCCGCAAACCCGCTTCTTGACGGCAACCGGCTTGATACAGTCATCTCCCGCCGCGACGGTGGCTCTGGGGACCTGAACAAGGTGCACGGTCGCGCTACAGCGTCAAGGGTGAGCGTAATCTCGTGCAAGCGTACAAGGAGATTTCTGCCATGTGCGATGCCATTTCGCTCTCCAAACTTGTGTCGGACGCCGCCAAACAGCTCTACAAGCGTGTCGAAGATGAGAAACTCCTTCGTGGCAAGTCCTCTTGACGCCATCATCGCTGCCTGCATCTTCATAGCCTGTCGCCAAGAGAAAGTCGGTCGCACGTTCCGCGAAATCTGCGCTCTCACCCGGGTTCCCGAGAAGGAGATTGGGCGTTGCTACAAAGCCCTCCAGTCCAAGTTGCAGACCAACACTACCGTCATGAACTCGGAAGACCTCATGTCCCGCTTCTGCTCCAATCTCAACCTGCCCATTTATGTGCAAAAGACGGGTGTCGAGCTCGTCAAGCGTGCCAAGGAGCTTGGCACCCTGGCTGGCAAATCACCCATCTCTGTTGCCGCCGCGTGTATTTACCTCGTATCCTACCTTTACCGCATGGCCAAAGGCACCAAGGATATTGCCCACGTCGCCGGTGTGTCTGAGGTCACAATCAAGAACGCGTACAAGACGTTATACAGTGAGAGAAAATTGTTGATTGACTTGCAATCATTAAAGGAGAGGACTAACGGAAGTGATTTGAGCTTTGAGGATTTGCCGCTGCCTTGAGAGTTTTACGAGTGATTGAGGTGGAAATAGGGATGCGTACAATGTTGGGGATAGCATGGAAAGCAATTGGAAAGTAACTAGGCATCGGATGTGGATAGAAATGCAGATAAACTAGTTGACTCGTTGGATAGATATTATCTTTTTTTTACTTTTTTTTTTTTTTTTTTTTTTTTTTTTTTTTTTTTTTTTTTTTTTTTTTTTTTTTTTTTTTTTTTTTTTTTTTTTTTTTTTTTGCATTCATATGTTATTAGATAATGCTGGAAATAACAAGACATTTATAAAATCTATAGAGATAAAGATACATTCCAAAGGCAACATGTGATTTAATACAGAAGATAGCTATATTAGATGTATAAATCATATTATTAATCTTGCAGTAAAGAAGGCAATTGTTCATTTTGATATGCTTATTATGCAAGTATGTATTTAATTATAATCTTACTAACTCAAACTGATACTTGATTACTTACCTAGCTTGGAGCTTGGGGCTTGTGTGGCTTGCATGGCTTGGGCTTGCAGCTTGCGCAGCTTGTGCAGCTTGTGCAGCTTGTAGCTTGTCTTGACCTGGTTGTAAAACACTTCGCCCAACCCCTCGTTTCTAAACATTAGCACAACTGTCTGTAGGTCCGAGTGCTTCATGTCGGGTAGGTTAATGTTATCATATGTGTAGTCCCTAACCGAGTTGTACCAGAAGGTTTAAGTGTTGTCGTCGTTTTGGTGTGCTTCGTCCAGTTTGTTTCTGTGATATCTAATTAAGTATACATCAAAGTAATAGTATACTCTTATGCTATTTTCGTTAAATTTTGTAAGATATTAAACTCAAGCATTCTGATATCATGCCTGTGACCGAGCCACTGGTGTGACTTGCATTCCAATTTTTTACAAAATAAGCCGACGACTCACTTCCTCGCATAACAAATGGTGGCAACGACAACAGAGATACTGGAGAACATCACAAACGACAATGGTGTTGTTCCTTCTAACCCAAAAGAAAGGATAGCTCAGGATGCCGAACAGTTTAGAAAATTACTACAGGAGCTGACGAACAGAGTGAAGGAGGTCAAGGAGCAGCTTGAACCAACGTTGACGCGGTGGGTATTTCTCAAAAAAAAAAAAAAAAAAAAAAAAAAGAGGCCGAGGCAATGACAGCTTGTTCTGTACCTCATCAACGGAAAACCACAACGCTCATGACACCTGGTCAAACCGATTCTATCACAGAGCCACTTCTCATGACATCAAGATTAGCAAGGGTATATCATATCTCTCCGTCAAGCATCACGCTCTCCTTCAATACATCACGAACCTCGCCTTTTTTCTGCACCTTAAGCTCTCGGGAAAGCAGGTGGCGGGCCACCCCTTTGTCGAGTCACTGGTGGAGTTGCGCACGCTGCTTGAAAAGATGAAGCCGTTGGAGCAGAAGCTCAAGTACCAGATTGATAAACTTGTCAGGGCGGCCGCAGCCGGAGTGGTAGAGGAAACAGAACAGGAGAAGGGAGGAAAAAGCGGGAAGAAAAGGAAGACTTTAACTGCGGGATTGAGTGATGCGGCGGTTGTAGGTGCGTTATTGGATGTCAGGGTGGAAGCTGGCGGGTATGCATGCCTGTTCGTGATTACATATTGGGAGGCTGGAGTTGGCTGACGCCCTTTATTCGTTGGTATGTCTATATAATGCAGCTGCAGACCCCTTGGCGTTCAGACCAAATCCTGCGAATTTGACAAACATTGCAGCAGAGATGGTGGAGGAGAAGGAGGAAGGTTGGTCAATTGCTTTGTCTGTTCAGCTTATTCCAAACGAATTCGCTCGGCTACCAACTCACAAATATTTTCCAAATCTCGCTCATTCCTATCCGCCAGGCCCTGTCTCTTCTGGCCTGTACCGTGTCAAGAAGATTGCTCCTGTTACCTACGACGACACTCAAGCGACGAGCAAGGCGGCCAAGTCGGCGTCGCGCCTCGCCGAGAAGGCAGCGCGGTCTCGTGTCATGCGCGAGCTCGTGACCGAAATGGACGATCGGCCTGAGGAGGTGGACGCCCTGGGCGGTGTCAACGAAGGTATGGGTTTCGGCGATCGCGCGGACCAGGCGCTGAAGGAGCGGGACCAGTACGAAGAGGAGAATTTTGTTAGGCTCATGATGAGCAAGAAAGATAAAAAGCGATTGATGGGAACTGGGCGGATGAGGCTCGAGGACGAATTTGACGTGAGTTTTTTTTTTATTTTCAGCTTGATATATTTCATTTGTCAGTTGTTGTTTTTTTTTTTTTTTTTTTTTTTTTTTTTTTTTTTTTTTTTGTGTGTGTGTGTGTGTGTGTGTGTCTGTTTGTTTGTGCTTTGTTTTCTTTCCTTTCGGAAGGGGGGAGAGAGGAAGAGAGGAAGAGAGGGAGAGAGGGAGAGAGGAGAGAGGCTGAGAATCAGAAACCGCGCACTCTCATTAGTCGCATCAAGCTCAATTTTCAATTTCCAAACCAACCCACAGAATCTCAACGACTTCAGCAACCTCGTTGGCATTCAAAACGTTGAGGAGCAAGAGTCCGAGCGCCTCAAAAGCGTCCTTAACCGGCGGAAGCAACCCCGCCGGCAACGAGACAGCGAAGACGACGACGACGAGAGAAACGTGCCCGAGTCAGTTGACGCACGCGCGGCGAAGCGCGGTCGATCGGGTGCGGAGCGGTCAACAAATCGGCTATTCAACGGACTGATTGAGGACCCGGAGAGGGCGAAAAGAGGGAATACCAAGTTTGATAAGGCAAAGCAATATATGAAGAAGGGAAAGAATGGAAAGAAGGGGAGAAAATAAAGTCGGATGGGAATTTTTTGGAGGCTGGAGGTCGCAAAAATAGAATTTGATAATGCTATTGCGTGGATAGGGTGAGGGGGGATAGTTATTTGAATATCGGAAGTTGCAGGATGGCACCTGTACTTTTTCTTTATTGTAGAATTTCACATCGTCATTGTTTTGGATTACTTTCACAAATACTTGTAATATTCCCACCTCAAAGCATCCAATCCAGTTAAAACCTACGTACCTCACCTTTGTGGGTTACGGCAAGAAAGGCCTCCTTACTCACAGGTGACGGGTTGTGTGGTCTAGTCTCTGTGTGTTTCTGCCTGATTGTCATACGAATGAGCCGAAAACCAACACAATCGATGGATTGGTGTTCAGTAACTAACTAATAAAACTAAAGTCTAATGAGCCATGCACAGTAAAATTCTCAACCGCAGCCCCCCCTTCTCCCTACTCCTCGCTCCTCGTCGTCGTGACAAAAAAAAAAAAAAGGTCGCCACGATAGGAAATATCATGGATGATAAAGTCTTAAGCGGCCAGCAGTGTCTCACGATATCTCTGCGTGGTGGAGGCATTCGCTGAAACCGCTTGACGTTGATCCGCTCGGGAGCTCCGGGAAGGGGAGGGGAGGAGTGTAGAAGTGTAAAGGGGGTTCTAGCCAATATATTGTCATCCTGTCCGATGCTCAGAGGTATAGGCCACAGCACTTTCTCATAAATTTGCGTTTATAAAGTGGCTCCACATCGTCGTTATGGCTCTCTTTAAAAAGTGCTAGAGTGTTCACAAACATTGCCATGTCCCGTTGTGCGAGATATACATTTCACATTACGTTATGAAAAAAAAAAAAAAAAAAAAGAACCGAAATTACCAGCCCTATACACCCCCAAAAAAAAAAAAAAAAAAAAAAAAAAAAAAAAAAAAATTCAAAAAACACCAAAAAAAAAAAAAAAAAAAAGAAATTCACCATGCCACCTCATCTCCGCTTCCCGACTCTAACCTTGTTTTTTCCACCGGCACTCTTCCCTTTCACCTTAACCTTTCCACCAACACCCTTCCCCTTAATCTTAATCTTTCCACCGGCACCCTTTCCCCCAACCTTCTTTCCTTTTCCTAACCCCTTCCCTTTTTCCCTCTTCCTCTCTGCCCTGTCTGCTTCTCTATTAACCTTTCCTGCCAATCCCGCATTCATTTTTGACACGTCCGCCAGGTCCATCTTGAACCCGACAACGTCCTTCTTTTTCTTCTTCTTCTGTACCGACGCCGGCGCGGCTGCCGGCCGCTCAAATGTGATCTTGGCCGGCATGGCGGCCCGCTTGGCCGAACGCACGGCCTTCTGGCGCGAGAGACGCGCCTGAGCGTCCTCCTCCTGAAGAGCCTCGAGACGACGACGCTTGGTACGGTTTAGGCCCGAGAACTTGTCGCGTTTGAGTTTCTGGAGAAAAAGTAAAAGATAAATCAACAGCCAAATAATGCGCGGCTCTCACACAAAACCTTTTGCCCATTATTCTCCAGTTTGAAATCTCATCTTCTCTTCTCCCAACTTACCTCCGTCTCCCTCTTCCTCTTGTTATCTTCTTCGGTCGCAAACTGGCTATTGTGCTGTTCCTTGCCCAACCCCTTGGCCTCCTTGCGCTCCCGCTCGCTCTGGAACCACGTCCGTGCAGGGCGGCTGTAGATTTCGTCGCCATGTGTCAACATATTTTCCGATTTGCGCATCTCCATCTCGGCCGTGCGGAGCTGTCCGGGATGGTAGGGTAGTCGTGTTTGAGAAATGTAAAGGCTAAGTACAAAATTTTCTGGGGCAAGCCATGGCTTCCTCTCGTACGTGATTGTACCTTTCAAAATCACACCTAACCCAAAAAACCAAATCAAAAAAGAGGGGGGAGGAGAGGAGAAAAAAGACACCCACCATCCTATCCTCCTTCTCTTCATCCATGACTTCCTTGATTTGCTCCTTGAGCCCGTCAAGCTTCTCGCGGTACTTTGCGACCAGCTCCAGCGGGACCACGCGATGTTTGATCTTCTCGCGCTGCGACGACTTGACAGCCAGTTTGAGCAATTTGCGGTCGGCTTCGCCTACGAGCGTGACAGACCTGGTCCATAAAGGGGGTTCTACATGATGAGGACAAGTACAGGGGTAACGGTGCATATTATACGACATGTCTATAAAAATTGAAAAGGGAGTCATACCGTCCATTTCTCCCCGCCCTAGCCGTTCTTCCGACCCTATGCAAATACTGCGCAAAGTTCTGCGGCATGTTAAAATTGATCACTGTCTCGATCCCCTTGATATCCAATCCTCTAGACGCCAGATCCGTCGCCAGCAGGAAATCACATTCCCCATCCCTGAATTTTTCGAGCGCTTCGAGTCTCTGTTCCTGAGACAGATTGCCGTGAAGCTCGGCTGCGCGGAGTCCCAGGAGGCCGAATACGACGCGCATTTGATGCACGGCGACCTTGGACCGGAAGAAGACAATGACGCGACGGCGAAAAGTCTTGGCGCAAAGGGCAATGAGGACGGCGGAGCGATCTGATTCGCGGTGGGCGCGGATGCGGACAAACTCCTGGGTAAGCCGAGCGACAGCGACGCCGGCTGCGTCAATCATGAGGCGGACGGGGCGTTGCAGGGACATACGAATTAGTTGGTCAACCTGGTGGCAAGGTGGTCAGGAAGGGAGAAGGTTACGATTGGAAGATGGATGTGACAAAGGTAATACTATGCAGGAAACCAGAAGCCCCATCAACTTACATTGTCCGTCATGGTGGCTGAGAATAGCATGGTCTGCCTTGACTTGGGGCAAGCCTTCACGATCTCGCCCAACTCATCCGAAAACCCATCTTCCAGCATCCTATACCACCGCAATAAAAAAAAAAATAATATAAAATATAAAATAAAATAGAAATAAAATAAAAAAAACACGCAAGAATGAATTTCCGACCACATCATCCCAAAATAAAAATAAAATAAAAAGCCTTGCTCACTCCCCACCCCCAATATATGCCAACACCCACCTATCAGCCTCATCCATTACCAGGATCTCCACGGCATCCATAGCAAAGCTAACAGAATTTCTCATATGATCAATCAGCCTTCCTGGTGTCGCAATCACCACGTCTGGTCTCAATCTCAGCTCCGCCTCCTGCACTTTCACGCTCAAACCCCCCACACATAGACAAAATTGCACATCTGTAAACGTCGCCAATTTAACTGCCACCGAGTGCACCTGTATCGCAAGCTCGCGCGTCGGGCATAGTATGACGACGCGCGTAGCCGGCACCTGACGTGGCCGGTAGAGCAAGCGCTCGAGGATGGGAACTACGAATGCGGCGGTTTTACCCGACCCCGTGACAGCGCCGCCACAGATATCCTTGCCGAGGAGGGCAACAGGGATGGTAACGGATTGGATAGCCGTCGGCTGGATGAAACCAAGTTGTGAGAGGCCTTTGAGGATCGGGCGGGAAAGGTTCATGGAGGAGAAGGAGTCATGCACAGTGTGAGGATGGTCAGTGGGTGGAGCAAAATAGGCTTTTTTGCGCTAGAGGTGGAGTGCGATGGTGGAAGAGAGAAGGAAAAAGAGGATAAGTTGGTTTTGGCAAATTTCTTGGCATGTGGTTAGGCGTCAAACATGAAACTTCGATAGTCACCTCTTTTTCAAACTCGTCCTCTTCTTTCTCCTCATTGCTTTCCTCGTCCTCGTCCTCGTCCTCGTCCTCGTCCTCGTCCTCGTCCTCTAGTTCTTCTTCCTCATCTTCATCACCTTCCTCTTCTATCTCTTCATCATCTTCCTCCTCATCCTCGTCACTTTCTAGTACCCCACCGCCAAACCCATCCGCGGCGATATCCTCATCGTCTTCATCAAACTGTACATCCGCGTCTTGATCATCCTCGAGAGCATCTTCGATGTCAGAATCCGCTTCATGGAAGGCTATAATGGAATTATGGATACATTGAGCAAGTCACTTTACGCGACGTACCAATTCAACAACCAAAGAATTTTGTCAACGTACCATCCCCCATTTCGTCGTCGTCGTCGTCGTCGTCGTCGTCGTCGTCGTCGTCGTCGTCTTCCTCCTTCTCTTGCCGTTTCATCCTCTTTACAGAACCATTTTGAGGCATTTTGAGTCCCCGTCGCTTCTTGGCAATGATATCATCCAACGATGTGCGGGGAGCATCCTATATATCGTCAGAAATAAACATGGGGTTGTCGATTTGAAACAAGCTCCTTCTCCTCTCCTCTCCTCTCCTCCAATATATCACCCACATGACCGCTCAAGAAAGCAGAACCTGCAGCCGTGATACCAGAGCCGCTCAAAACAAACCTTAGACTTTAGCATCTGTCGCGCCGCTTTGAAGTCCCACGCGTTCGCCACCCCCGCGACGCCGCCGCCCTCGATATCAAAGGTGAAGTTGGGGTCCAGGTCCTCGGCTCTGGCGTCCTTGCCGTTCGCCTTCCTGGACGTCTTGGTCTTCTTTTGCAAGGTTGGGGCAACATGGTCTTCCTCGTCCAGGAGGGGGACGCTGTCGTCGTCACCGATTGTCATGACAAAGTCGTCATCGGCACCCATGATGTTAGGGGCTTTGGAGAAGCGATTGGTTGAGGAATGATGGATCAAAGGGCCATTGCTTCGCGACTGGCGAAATTTCTTTTTTTTCTTTTTTGTGGCTGCAAAGACGATCACGGACTCACGTGGCGGAGTGGTCCAATAGGAAACCGGGAAGTAAGTGTGATATTCTTAATTGCCTTAATTGTCTTAATTGTCATAATAGTGTTAATAGTGTTAATAGTGTTCTTCCTTCTACACTCTACCCTCCCCATCTACCCTTGCTCCACCCTTTTCCTCTCCACCTTCCCATGCCCAACAGCTACCTCATCATTGGCGGCGAAGGCTTCCTGGGCCGCCACATTGTTGACCAGATCCGCCAGCGCAACGACGGCTCCACTATCTCTGTTTTTGACGTTTGCCAGCGCACTAACGACCCCGACGTCCGCTACTTCAAGGGCGACGTGCGGAATTATGATGACATCTGCCTCGCCCTCGGGGGTATTACTGCCGTTATCCATGTCGCCTCCCCACCACACGTTTCTTCCTCGAATCCGCCGCGGGACCTCTACTTTAGTATCAACGTCGACGGCACCAAGAACATTATCAAGGCGTGCCAGGACTTGGGAATCACAAAGCTTGTGGTCACGAGTAGCGGGAGCGTCATCTCCACGGGCGAAACCATGGTCAACGTCGATGAGTCTACGCCTTATCCTCCCGTGGCGATAGATGTGTATACCGAGTCCAAGGTATGGTACATCTCTTGCCAGAAATGCATAAAAGTCTTGAAATACTTTGGACTTGCTGTTGCCCATTTAGTTTTGTTACAAAACCAATACTTTTCCTCCTCCTCTCTACTATAAGCTTGAGTGCGAAAAGATTGTCCTCGCCGCCAATAACGAACGCGGCCTTCTCACCTGCACCATCCGCCCCTCGGGCATCTTCGGTCCCGGCGACCGCCAGCTGGTCCCTGCGCTGTTGGAGGTTGCCAAACGCGGCCAGAACAGGTACCAGATCGGTAACAACACAGCTTTGATGGATTTCACGTACGTAGGCAACGTGGCGTACGCCCACGTGTTAGCCGCCGAGCTGCTCACCGGGCCCGAGAGCCCGGTGGCAGGACAAACCTTCAACCTCACCAATGGCACACCCGTGCCGTTCTGGGACTTTGCCATGCGCGTGTGGGTCGAGGCGGGGTATTCCCTACCCAAGAACAGGAAGATTATATTGTCGTATAATGCTGCCATGGTCATTTCATTCTTTAGTGAGCTGGTTTACAACATTAAGGCCATGTTTATCGACAAAAGCAAGCTCTCGGAGGGGATGACGAGGCCAAGGGTCAAGCAGGCCATGTGTTCTAGGTACTTTAACATTGACAAGGCAAAGACGATCCTGGGTTACGAGCCGAGGGTCGGACTGGAGGAAGGGATCGTCTTGAGCATCAAGGTACTTTCCAAGTTATACGTACATTACTTTGTTATAAATCCACGAAATCCTATCTCCTCATATTACTCTCTTTTTTTTTTTTTTTTTTTTTTTTTTTTT
>RBNK01002680.1:0-10285 GCA_003990785.1 Endogone sp. FLAS-F59071 | reverse complement strand
TCTTACAACTCTTCCCCTCTTAGGAGAAAATAGCGTCCTCGCTATTTCTAAGGAACTTGAAGTTATCTTAAAATATGAATATAAGAAAATACTACTCTTGATAAGAATAATACTAAGAAAAAAAGTGGCTTGTCATTTTTCCATGAACAAATGACTTCTGAATATTTCAAAGGATAAAATAATAAAAGGGATAATAATGTAATAGATCAAATATATAATTTAAATGAAATAAGTGTCCATCGAAGATCGCCAAATAAAATAATAATATCCGATCTGAATAAAAGGGAATAAGTTACTGAGATGATAAATGAAATACGTCAGAGGAAAAAGGAAATAAGTACGTCAGATGAAGGGAAAAGGCATGAAATCAATCGAGTGCATAATAGATGCGTCATTGTTCGATGCACAGATGAATAAAATAGGGATCGATCAAAAATAAAATAAATGAAAATAATAATTGTTCGATGAATAAAATAACTGATGTAACTGTGATGACTGAATAAAATAGACTCCGAGGGTGTCGAAATATTTTTTTAAAAAAAAGGAATATATAACTGAAGACTTGTGCTCACTCTTCCTTTTTTTAAAATCTCCTGAATCTTTCATATGTCGTCATTCTTGCTTTACGCCGATTCGTCCGGGTATGTGTGTTTGAGTATGCGGTCATTCTGGATTCATTCGGTTCTAGATTCGGTCGTTCTGGATTCATTCGGTTCTAGATTCGGTCGTTCTGGCTTTCTTTCGTTTTTTTTTTTTGTCACAAAGATCTTGCTAGAATTCTCAAGAATCTCTCCGCATGGTGCGCGTGTAAGTCATGCTACTGATTTCGGTAAGTAAACTCAAGATTTTACCATAAGCGGTGGTCACGGTGCATTTCTTCATTCCTTGCGTGATTCATTTTGTTTACACCGGGGTTGGTGGGTCGGGTGATTCTAACATTCGGGCGCGAGCTGATTCGTCAAGTCTATTTTTCTCCGTTCTAACTCTCAGGTCATTCGGTCATTGGACGTGGATCGGGTCCTTGGTCGGGTGTCCTCTGGCTTTCTGGCTTCGTGGGGGCACATTCGACGCTGACGATCTGAACTGATTCGTCGGTCTGGGTGATTCAGTAGGGTTATTGGCGGCACGAGGTGAGTGATTCATGCGGGTGTGTGTGCATGTCGGTCTGTCTGAATGCTGCGTGCGTCGGTCTGAATCTCGCCATGAGGTATCGACATGAGGTCTTGGGGGCATGAGATTTGCGCGTGATTCCGTTTCTGGTGACTCGCTTTCTTTCGGCGATTCGTTTCTTGGCTGGGGAAGGTACGTCTTTGTAAGCTTCGTGGCTAAATCTCGTCATGTGTTTAGCTTTTGTTGTTCAGATTCGTCTGCTCTCTTCGACAAGGGTTGTCTTGCTTGGGTCAGCAATGAGGTCTCTTTCTGAATGAGGTCTCTCTAGCACGTGGGTAAGTTCTTGGGGTCTCGCCAAGATTTGGGGGTGCTTATGCTTGGGTTGCTTGAGTATAAGAATGGTCGTCCGACGTCTCTGTCTTTCTTGCAAGTTCAAAAAGTCTTCTAATTCACACACTACTCCTTTTTCATATACTTTTACTATAACTTCGCAGTGTCAACAATATCCAGTTACTTCTGTCCTTGGCAAGCGTTGCTGGGATGATGACGAGGTTGTCTGCGAAACTCCTCCTACCAGTCGTTCCTGAATTGCGGCAGACGGCGACGATGAGATCATTCGCGAAACTCCTCCGGGTTTTTGGGATGAAGCAGCCTGGTATTATGAACCAGACTTGACTCCCAGTCCTGTGGCGAGTCTAGATTTTGAACGTGAAGAAGAGGAGGAAGAAGAGGTCGAAGCCGCTATTGCAGCGAGCCTTGATTTCGATGTGCTCCCAGTTGATAAAGGCTTTGATGCGGATGTGATGCTATATCCTGGTAGGTGCAGTAGGCGGGAATCTTCCTGAAGTATTTTCATTTACTGACAGTTTTCTTCTGCTATGTTTTTCTTATGTAATTAGAACTGTCTCAGAATCCGGTGACTTCTGAAGAATATTTGAATTCTTTCAGTCAAGTCTTGGATTCGAGCATCTTGGTCTCAACTCCAGTGGCAAGTTCTGTGCCTTCGGGACCATCTGAGGTCGGGGCGTCGGATAAGGAGAATGAACCTCCTAAAGTTGATGACAGGTAAGTATCTTCTTCTTCAATAATTTCGTCAGGATTGAGAATTCCTATTAATTTTCTATATAAATCTCTTTATCAGAGATAAGAGCGAAGTTCCTGGGTCTCCAGCAGATTCTTCTGATGGATATCAAACTCCAGTAAGGGCTATCTGGAGTTGGCATGCTCCAGGGAGTTCTTCTCTTGTTCGTGCTGTTCTGTTTGATTCTGCTGTTATTCTATTTGATTCAGATGAGAGCGACGAGTTCCCAGAGGTTGATCAAGTTGGTCGCTCATCCAAGTAAGTAATATGATTTTTGCTGAGTTTGTCCAGAGAGAGAATTCCTAATAAATTCTATAGGTTTCTCACGATTAATAAACGTTTTTAAAATTGTTTTTCTTCTGGCTAGGAGTCAACCTAAGTAGATGGCTGTCCATTGCTTTGTCTTCCTCCAAGGGTTTCCACGAGGTACGTCCATCTGTCTATCTGTCTAGCAATAGTTCATTCCAGTCTCTTCTGCAATTGTAGATCTAATTGTTGCTATGATAATTTTGTTCTTCCTCTAGGGCAGGCGTCAGTGGTCCTTCTGGTCATTTCCTATAGTGCGAACCAGAGTGTGCTGGCTTCAGGGTAGTCATAATTTTTCATCAGTTCGGTTTTATCATGTCTAGGATCTTTCTTCTGCGATTGTAGGTCTATTCCATGTATTGATCAACTGTTGATTCGGTAATAAAAGTCTCTTTAACAATCGATTTGTAATATCTTCTCAAGGTTGCTTGTATTGACATGTCTTTATGAAGTCCATTCGCAAAGTTCGCCTGCTTTTGAAGTCTATTTACGCCTCTCGTTGCTGTGTGATCGTTTTATTCTTCTTCTATGCCAGTTGTCAATGGTTTTTTATAGTTATTTCCTATAGTGCATACCAGGGTGCGCTGGCTTTAATGTAGTTACAGAGCATCAATTTAATGAGTCTGCAATCATCTATTTGGACTTGACGGCTGTGTGAGTTCAGTTGTTGCACTCTCAGTTCTCATGGATCTTGAGGTACACAGCTAATGAACTTGTATGTGAGTTTGGCTGCTATTGAACTCGTATGTGAGTTCAGCTGCTATTGAACTTGTATGTGAGTTCGGCTGCTATTGAACTGAAGTTTATTGAATAAAGAATTGAGAGATATTTATACAAAAGGTCAAAGCTAAATATATGATAAATAAATGATACAATATAACTGATAAATGAGATGATGGTCAAATGATATGCTAATGATCTGATGATCAAGTACTGAGATGACCGAGCACCAATAATAATACTTAATGATCACAATAAAAGTATGGGAAAACTGCTAAATTAATTCTAAGTGATGGGAACAGTGGAAATGATTGCTGCGTCGTTCCTGATGTTTGCTTGGATGCTGCGTCATTCTTGACAGATTACGCGAGGGTCAGAAGAGCTTGAGAAATTGGATAGATGTGGAAACATTGCTGCATCGTTCCTGGCGGATCACGTGAGAATCAGAAGAGCTTGAGAAATTGGATCACTAATGGAATCAGAAAATCGGATGGATGTCTGATGGTGAGAAATCGGGTAGTTCCATCACTACTTGGCGGATGCTGCGGTGCAATTACTGTGCTCTTACAGCCGAAATTATCAACACTGTGGATACCATCCACACTGCTGAAATTATCAACACTGTGGATACCATCAACACTGTGGACACCATCAACACTGTGGATACCATCAACACTGTGGATAGCATAAACACCGCTGATATCAAAGATTTAACTTATATTATTAAGCTTATACTATAATAAGCTTTTAGAATTTTTGTATAAATATCTCTCAAATTTTTTATTCAATAAACTTCAATTCAATAGCAGCCAAACTCACATATGAGTTCAATAGCAGCCGAACTCACATACGAGTTCAATAGCAGCTGAACTCACTCACATACAAGTTTAATAGCAGCTGAACAAACATACAACTTCTAAAGCTGCGCACCTCAAGATCCATGAGAACTGAGAGTGTAACAACTGAACACACAGCTGTCAAGTCCAAATAGATGATTGCAGACTCATTAAATTGATGCTCTGTAACTACATCAAAGCCAGCGCACCCTGGTATACGCTATAGGAAATAACTATAAAAAACCATTGACATCTGGCATAGAAGAAGAATAAAACGATCACACAGCAACGAGAGGCGTAAATGGAATTCAAAAGCAGGCGAACTTTGCGAATAGACTCCATAGAGACATCAATACAAGCAACCTTGAGAAGACATTACGAATTGATTGTTAAAGAGACTTTTATTACCGAATCAACAGTTGACCAATACATGGAATAGACCTACAATCGCAGAAGAAAGATCCTGGACATGATAAAACTGAACTGATGAAAAATTATGACTACCCTGAAGCCAGCACACCCTGGTTCGCGCTATAGGAAATGACCAGAAGGACCACTGACACCTGCCCTAGAGGAAGAATAAAATTATCACAGCAACAATTAGATCTACAATTACAGAAGAGACTGGAATGAACTATTACTAGACAGAAGAATAGACGTACCTCGTGGAAACCCATAGAGGAAGACAAAGCAATGGACGGCCATCTACTTAGGTTGACTCCTAGCCGGAAGTAAAACAATTTTAAAAACGTTTATTAATCGTGAGAAACCTATAGAATTTATTAAGAATTTTCTCTCTGGACAAACTCAGTAAAAATCATATTACTTACTTGGATGAGTGACCAACTTGATCAACCTCTGGGAACTCGTCGCTCTCCTCATCAGAATCAAATAGAATAACAGCAGAATCAAACAAAACAGCACGAACAAGAGAAGGACTCCCTGGAGCGTGCCAACTCCAGATAGCTCTTACTGGAGTTCAGTACCCATCAGAAGAATCCACTGGAGACCCAGAAACTTCGCTCTTATCCCTATTGAAGAGATTTACATAGAAAATTAATAGGAATTCTCAATCCTGACGAAATTATTAAAGAAGAAGATACTTACCCGTCATTAACTTCAGGAGGTTCATTCTCCTTATCCGATGCCTCAACCTCAGATGGTCCCAAAGGCACAGGACTCACCACTGGAGTTGAGACCAAGATGCTCGAATCCAAAACTTGACTGAAAGAATCCGAATATCCTTCAGAAGTTGCCGGATTCTGAGACAGTTCTAATTACATAAGAAAAACATAGCAGAAGAAAACTGTCAGTAAATGAAAATACTTCAGGAAGATTCCCGCCTACTGCCAACTACCTACTAGGATATAGCATTGCATCTGCATCAAAGCCCTCGTCAACTGGGAGCAGCTGAGTTGCCACACCATCATCGTCATCGTCATCGTCGAAATCAAGACTCACTGCAATAGCTGCTTCGACCTCTTCTTCCTCCTCTTCTTCATGTTCGAAATCCATGAGAAGACTCGCCACAGGACTGGGAGTCAAGTCTGGTTCATAATACCAGGCTGCTTCATCCCAAAAACCTGGAGGAGTTTCGCGAACAATCTCGTCGTCGCCGTCTGCCACAATTCGAGAACGACTGGTAGGAGGAGTTTCATAGACAACCTCGTCATCATTCCGGCAACGCTTGCCAAGGACAGAAGTAACTGGATATTGTTGGTACTGCAAAGTCATAATGGAAGTATATGAAAAAGGAGTAGTGTGTGAATTAGAAGACTTTTGGAGTTGCAAGACAGAGACGTCGGGACCCCCATTCTTATAACCGCCGGAATCACGCGCGAATGACTACCTAAGCATGACCACCCAGACCTGAATCTCGACGCGACCTCAAGGACTTACCCAGAAAGAGATACCTCATTGCTGACCCAAACAGACAACCCTTGTCAGAGAGAAAGAGAGCAGACGAATTCAGACAATAAAAGCAAGACACATGACAAGATCCAGCCAAGAAACAAATCGCCGAAAGCAAGTCACCAAGCTCAGAAACGGAATCACGCGCGAATCCCACACCCCCAAGACCTCATGTCGACACCTTATGGCGAGATTCAGTCTAACCGACGTGACACGTGCACACGCACTCACACCCGCCCGAATCACTTACCTCGTTGCCAACAGTTCTAGCCCAATAACCCTAACGAACGACTGACGAATCAGTTCAGATCGTTAGCATCGAATAAGCTTATACGAAGCCAGAAAGCTAGGACCCCCGACCGAGGACCCGATCTACACGAATAACCTAAGAGTTAGAATGGAGAAAAATAGACTCGACGAATCAGCTCATGCCCGAACGTTAGAATCACCCGACCCTGGTGTAAACAAAATGAATCATGCAAGGAATGAAGGAATGCACCGTGACCACCACATATGGTAAAATCTTGAGTTATGTACCGAAATCAGCAGAATGACTCACACGCGCACCACGCGGAGAGATTCTTGAGAATTCTAGCAAGATCTTTGCGACGAAAAACGAAAGAAAGTCAGAACGACTGAAACGAGCAAGACGAGCACCACGAATCCAGAACGACCGCGTACCCGAACACATGTACCCGGACAAATCAGCGTAGAGGGCAAGATCAACGACGACATGTGGAAGATTTAGGAGATTTAGGAAAAAGAAAAAGAAAAAGCGAGCACAGTCTTTAGTTATATATTTTTTTAATATTTCGACACACCGAAGTCTATTTTATTCAGTCATTACAGTTACATCAGTTATTTTATTCATCGAACAATTATTATTTTCATTTATTTTATTTTCGATCGATCCCTATTCTATTATTATTGCATCGAATAATGACGCTCCTGATCGATTTCATCCCCTTTTATTATTATTGCAATGATGCACTCAATCGATTTCTATTTTCCCTGACATACTTATTTCCATTTTCCTTCAGATTGGACATTTATTACCTAGCGATCTTTGATAGACACTTATTTCATTTATTTGCGTATTTGATCTATTACATTATTACCCTTTTTATTATTTTATCCTTTGAAATATTCAGAAGTCATTTGTTCATGGAAAAATGACGAACCACTTTTTTTCTTAGTATTATTCTTATCAAGAGTAGTATTTTCTTATATTCATATTTTAGGATAACTTTATGTTCCTTAGAAATAGCGAGGACGCTATTTTCTCCTAAGAGGGGAAGAGTTGTAAGAGCGCAGCAATTGCACCGCAGTATCCGAATTTCCTCTTGAAGAAATCCAGATCGGACAAGAAATCCACACTGCCGAAATCCACACTGCCGAAATTATCAACACTGTGGATACCATCCACACTGCTGAAATTATCAACACTGTGGATACCATCAACACTGTGGACACCATCAACACTGTGGATACCATCAACACTGTAGATAGTATAAACACCACTGATATCAAAGATTTAACTTATATTATTAAGCTTATACTATAATAAGCTTTTAGAATTTTTGTATAAATATCTCTCAAATTCTTTATTCAATAAACTTCAGTTCAATAGCAGTGCACACTCAAGATCTCTTGAGAGCTAAAGATCTCACCCCCTCCTACACACATTAAAAGCGCTAAAGACTATAAGTCTGAAATTCACAATTAATAACCTTATAAAGAAACAAAGTACTTTCGATACCTTAGAAACCTTGCGACATACTCAGAGATTCCTAAGTCCAACGCGGATTAGTATCATCAGACGCTTCCTCACAGGCAGTTTATAAGAAACCCCCTTACAGTTGGTATAAGTAGTGGTGATATAGGAAGTTCATTTTCTCCTCTATTAGTATGTTAGATATATTCTCTTACTTTATAATTAAATATTTTGTCTTCTGAGTCGAGGTCTTCTGATTTTTTAAGTATGTTAGCTTTGAGTTTAATTCTTTAAACAGTTATATCAGCATCTTTAATAAATGCAGTGTTGGCATTATGATAGACAGTTGTATCCAGTTCATGTACATCACTTATATTGGTTACTTCTCTAAATGTTGGTCTGCTCAGTCTAGATGTATGTTGGAATATAGATGTTATAAGGTTGATAGATTTCTCGATAGATAGTGGTGTGATAGGTATAGTTGATCCTAATGGTGTTGTTTTGGTAAATCATGTAAGATCCTCTACTACTAATTTCTTGAATAATCTGTTTACAATTCAGTAGTAAACAGTGCCTCAGTGTGTTGAGTAATTGAATAGTGAGTTGGTAATCCACTCTTTAATGACTTAGCAATTATTATATCCTTGTACAGTAGATATGAGGTTGATGAATTGGTGTTCAGCTCGTGTGATGGAAACAATGTCATAATCTCCTTTGATATTTTTATAAAGAAAATCTTGAAATGCTTCGAAGTAGGCTTCAGTTCTAAGAGAGTTTTTGAATTCTTCTAAAAGTTTATTGTAAAGTTCAAGGTATGTTTCACCTCATAAATGAGCTACTGTTATTGAATCAGTACTTCATAGCAGTTGCTGATATTGTATCCACTTAAAGGATTCCATGATGTATATAGCCTCTCTAGCTGCTGGAAGTGAGATGTATATGGTGTTTTTAGTAGTACTCTGAGTATATTGGTCATATCTAAAAGGAATTAGTAATTCTAGGCCTTTGTAAAAATATTAGTAGTATGTTTCTAATTATTATAACAGTTTTTCATTATTACTACTACCAAGTTGTAAGGGAGTTTCTTCTAAACCACCTGTGAGGAAGTATCTGATGATACTAATCCACATTGGACTTAGGAATCTCTGAGTACATAGCAAGGTTTCTAATGTATCGAAAGTACTTTGTTTCTTTGTTATATTATTAATTATAATTTTTAGACTTATAGTCTTATTAGTGCTCTTGTTGTGTGTAGAAAGGGGTGAGATCTTTAGCTCTCAAAAGGATCTTGAGTGTGTACTGCTATTGAACTGAAGTTTATTGAATAAAGAATTGAAAGATATTTATATAAAATTCTCAAGGTGCTATATGGATAGCTGCCTAGGTTACTACTCAGAATATTGATTATTAATTTAGAAGTCGAATAATGTGTTAATGAAATCTATATTGTAGATATTGGTGGTGCCTATGATATTGGCGGTGCCTATGATGTCAACAGTACCTACGATATTGGTAGTGCCTATGATGTCAGTAGTGCCTATGATATTGGCAGTACCTACATCTTCTTCTGTATCTAATTCTGATAAGGAAGTATTGGTTTCTTCTTCTAGATGGTTGTTATCTATTGGGTAATTTTCCAAGAGATAAAGTAATAAAGTTTCTTCTTCTTCATTTTGTAAGTGTTCCCATTGACGTAGGCTTAGGCTATCAGGGTGTTTCAATATGGAAGGCCAATATTGGAATACCTTGAAGGTTCTTTTAGCTATACATCTTTCCCAATAGTTTAATCCTAGAATTCTAGCAGATTCTTGTTCTGTTATTTCTTAATGGTTCTCTTGTCTTAACTATAAGGCATATCCCATTTGATAGTAATATCTGAATTGTCTAGCAGTATTGTAGAATTGGTAGATGTTGATGTTTCTCTTTGCAAGTTCTACTATATCAATAGTATCCTCTTAGATCACTCTAGTATATAGTAGTACTAGTTTATTATATTGGTTGATGACTGTATTCTCCACTATATTTTTGATCTGTTCATAGTTTGATTGAAGTATGGTTGAATGTCTGGCAGTATTTCTTTGCTGTAGTTGGGTTAGATAAGGCTCTTGAGTCCTCTGGTTCTGGTAGCTGATGGTAGGTATAGTTGTTTATTATGTTTCTGTAAGTGTTTGTTAATGCTTTTTATATATCACTCTTATAAATATATAGGTATAAACAATACATATTAATGATTATCAGAAAAATATTATTGAAAAAATATATACGAAGATATTAGTGAATATATCAAGAGATATAACACTTGCCAGAAGAGGTACTGAGGAAAAGAAGTCGAGACCTTATAACTGAAGACCCTTTGAACATATTAGAATAGATATTGTTGGACTACTACCAAGAATACTTAGAGAAAACTGATATATTATAGTAGCAGTAGATTACTTAACCAAGTATCCTAAAGCAAAAGCCTTGCCTCTTATAGATACCTTTAATATTATACCTTTTATCTATGAAGATATTATCTACTGCTATAGAATACTCTATAAAATAACCTCCAACTAGAGAACTGAATTTATTAATGAATTTATATAGATATTGATGCAACACTTCAGG
>RBNK01002679.1:0-10286 GCA_003990785.1 Endogone sp. FLAS-F59071 | reverse complement strand
GGGGGGGGTAGTTGGTTTTTTTTTGGAGAGGGAGGGTGAAATTGGTTTATCTTGTGGTGGGAGGCTTCGTGATGATGATATATTATCAACGGATAATTGATAGAAGCAAGAGACGTTAATGCTTCCGAATTACAAAGGAGAAAAAAGATCGGAGAGAGAAGCTCGCACAAGAAGGAGAGTAGGAGAGTTGTGTGAGTGTAAGTAAAAAGATTGGGGGAGCAGGGTGTAACGGTTTGATAACAGCGTTCCAAGAAAACGTGTCAGTGGCTGGGCACTTTTCTTCTCGTTCCACCAGATCTGGTTCCGCATTCAATATGGCTGCAAATGGTCCATGTGCGACATGCTGCGGGGCATCATGTGCCGGGAAAGTGCACCAACAGATTCGTCTCACCGCTTGACTAATGGGCCTGGCCCCCCTTTTTTCTCATGATGCCGTTGCTCTGGGCGTGCATTTGCGGAAACGTTATATTCCAACACGGAAAGGTGGAGAGCTGCAAAGTTTAGGCCACCTGACCACCTAACTGTGGCGGTACTCCAACGACGTTTGTTGAGGAGAAGGCCCGGCTGACACGCTAATTAATTCGAAGCCAAGCCACTTTTGGCTCGCCTGTTTTGGTAAAAAGTTTTCAGTGATATCTTGGTAAGCATGAGTGATGTCATATCTCCAGAAAAAGAAGTTCGCAAAATAGCTTTCGGAAAGAATTCGCTTTTGGTCGACCAGGATCACAAATATGGTCTGACAGTACGGCCCAATGGGACCAATCACTGATAGGCGAGAGAAACCACGTTCTTTTTTTTTTTATTTCCATCTCTGCAAATGTCTATTTAAACAAGACTCATATCCGTTGACTTGACAATGGTAAATCGTAGCTACTTTCAATAGCCGGTTCTTCCTATTTTTGCAATCAAGCAAATGAGTCAGCCGTAAAAATTCTATTCTCGGTTGTGCACATGTCCAATGGGCGAGAACTTTTTTTTTTAACCATATGTGGCCTGCGTTTATCTACTTCCACCCTCTCATTAAGATTTGTCCTGATCGTCTCCCAATATTCGCCACCTAAGCTAGGACTTCGTTGTTGCTAAATGAACGGGTATGTATACAATCGCACCCTGCATGACCACATGCTTCCATCCTTATGTTACATATTGGCTTACATAACCACAAATCATCGCGAAACGGCATATCAGCTCGTGCCATTATACCACTCCAGTACTAGTTTTACCCCACATCATCCCAAATGTCCTACGCGAAAAATCATACATTGGTCCAAGGTGGACTCAAATTGATGGGAATCGGGAAAATGGGCCATGGTTATAGGACTTGAGTCCCGCAACGATTTCGTTCAAGCATTAGCTCCTATAGGTAAGGCGGCGTGGGTTCGCTCTCCTGGTAAAGGAAACAACAGTGCACATCACACATCTTTATGACCGACTGGGGATCTGACCGAAACACCAAAATTATAACCTTGCCAGTTGAACAGAATTTACGTTCTGGTTTTTTTGATCTGTCTAGACCAAAAAATTCCGGGGTGGGTTCACAACCTTTTTTTGCCGGATTTGGTATACTTTTTGAATTATCTAGGGGAAAAAAAACCTTAATTATTGTATACTCGACTACTGTATAGATCCTCTGAAATCGGTGATGATCTACTTTCATTTCGATGGGTATCAAACTTTACATAATTAATTAAATGGTGTCCCGATCTTTATTGAGTTTGCGCTCTGATCTACCTTCACCAAGCAACATAAAAAATACCTCCTGAAAATAACATCTCCGATCAATTACTGTGCCGTCTTGATCATCTTGATTGATTTCAATACCCTTGACGTGCAGATCGAGCCTCGGACCCGAGGCTCGGTCTCCATGATGGCGTAGCTCACGCAGCTTGCTTACGCACCACGACTAAAGCTGACACTAACGACAATGAATTCTAGGGGCTAGTTTCTTGAAATTCACCTTAAGGGGAGGGTTGCAGACGGCTAGGTTATTATCGTGTTTTGTATGAAAGGGGAGGAGGTAGAAAGAGAGAGGGTAATAACGTAATGACAAAAGGTTAGTAAGCTTTGTAAAGATTTTGTTGAGCAGCGGATTCTCACAGCCATGACGAAAACACTGTAATTTTCAACCCTTTATATCTACAAACAAATTATTACTAGATGTACAAAAAAGCTTTAAAAGGATTATAATAGAGATAGTATAAATTTTCGATGACGCTTTTTTAAAGAAACCTTGGTAATAAGAGTTTATGAGTTTTCTGTCCAGTAATAACCTTTTTTTTTTTTTTAAAAAAAAAAAAAAAAAAAAGGATCATTTTAATTGGTTATTATTCTGCTCTCAAATACCGTCAACTTCCATATACAACCCCCTCATGTTTTAAAATACTTTTACGTATATCTTGGGGGGGGGGTTATACGGAAGTTTACGATATGCAGGACTGATTTTCAACTTTATTTTTCGTCAAGCGATTCAGTTTCCCCTGGACTTTGGTAAATAAGCCAAGTTATTCGAATAGCTAAAACAAATTACTAAAACGATTGTATTATATTATGTATTACGTTATCTAGTATTTTATTGATTCAATATAATATTGAAATAAAAGTTGATTATTGAAATTTAATTTTGCGTAGAAAAAAGAAATAGAGAAAGAAAAGGGGGGGAAAATAAATATCGCCGCTGTTATAGTTCATCATAATCAACATATAAAAAAATGAATTTCTATATCAAAAGGGGCGGGAATCGGTCTGTAATCATATGAATAAATACCCCGACAGTGGGATATGTTGGTTCCTTAATTTTTATCATCCCAAGGCTTGTAACCTTGTAGGCTAGGGAAAGGGGTGAGGCTACATTCGTGGAAATGCCGATATCAGGAGTCAAGACTAATGCTGCGGTCCGTATCTTAACAATTCAAAATCAAAGAGAATAACCAAGTTTCAAGAAAAAACAGAGTATATCATCATCCTTTCACGGATTTTAGACCAGGCTCCAATAATTGAAATACGACATACACAATTAACCATCAATCCTCCTGTAAAATGCTATTAAAAATAAAGGTTTGTAGTTAATTGCTGTAGGAATCTTGATCGCTGAGCCAAACTTCAATCTGTTTATTAAACTAGCATGGCGAATATTGTGACTAATAATTTAGTCACATGTCTACGATTTCT
Organism: Endogone sp. FLAS-F59071; assembly: GCA_003990785.1. NCBI lineage: Eukaryota > Fungi > Mucoromycota > Endogonomycetes > Endogonales > Endogonaceae > Endogone > Endogone sp. FLAS-F59071. The sequence continues at coordinate 7,118 of RBNK01002679.1, read as the reverse complement.
CTGTATTGATCTCCAAGTTTCCCTAACCAAAATCACAGCAGTATTCTATCATGAACACAGCAGTATCCGCCGAAGGTCATAAAGAAGCCGGGAACAAGCTTTACAAACAGCAATTGTACGAGGAGGCAGCAGAAGAGTACAGCATTGCCATAGTACGTAGCATGAGGAGATTGGGTAGCGGAAAGATGACGTAGATGGGCTTGGGATTTTTGTCGTCGGGTTGCTTACGAATCTCTCGGCAGTGTACTGGAGTGTTGAACCAGAGGACCGTAAATCCCCATGGAGTTTGGAGCTGACTCCTTGCCTCTTTGGCTTCTCTAACATCGGTTGGTTTTCTTGGCAATCGCCGCGATATTACAGATTCAGAACCCGTGGGTACCGACCTACTACACCAATCGAGCGCTATGTCGGTTCAAGGTATGTCATCGTCCCTTTGTCGAACCATTACCAGTTTCCAGCCGATAAATTTATCACCCATCGCATATTACCTGTCGTATATCATCCGTCGCATATCATCCGTCGCATACCATCCGTCGCATTCCACCCGTCGCATTCCACCCGTCGCATTCCACCCGCTCGCTCCCCATGATACCGAACGTCGCTTGCTCTGACCAATATCCCATGTAATTTTTTTTAAACAAAGCTTGAGAAGTACAATGACGTGGTGGCAGATTGTACTCGGTCGATAGAAATTGATGAGCGTTCGAGTAAGTTGTGATGGTGTATATGGGTCGCTGATATAATAATGGGTGTGGGTGTTATGAGATCTCATTGCGAGGTGTGCGATATCGGTTGGGAAACTTCTTAGTTTGTACATATTTGGAATTTGATGTCATTATGGCTCTAGTGGCTTCCCAATCTAAATCGTAATTCGACTTATGGCTTAGTCAAGGGATACTATTTAAGGGGTCAAGCCTATACGGAACAGAAGCATTTCAATGAAGCACTTGCGGATTTGAACAAAGGTGCGCCGTAAGCTTTTGGGTTATTTGTGGGACTTATATAGCACGGTGGGCAACAGTAAGGCGTGGGTGAGGTACGGGATGAATATACAACTTTGGTTGCTAATATTAATTTTTCGCATGTAACTTGCCTGTTTTATTTTGATATATCACGACGGTCGTCACTGGCTGCTTTGTCGATTAGCCTACCGGCTTTCGAATGATGAGATAATCAGTTACACAGCAGACATCTTGCAAGCATTGTTGCTTGCAAGACGAAAGGTATACATATTTGGGTGGAGAAGAATGAGGTGATTGGGAAGGATAAACAACAGGACGAGTGAGACTGCGAACTCGGAGAATCATACCAAACTTCGTTTTGAATAGTATTATGATGCCCCTTTCGTTATCACAAACGCCTTTAATATTTGTACAGAAATGGGAGAGAGAAGAAAATCAACGGATCGAGCAGCAGTCGGAGCTGTTGAGATATATGAAACGGTTAGTTGAGGAAGACCGCAGAAGGTGAGTGTAGTACGAGCCAGAAGTGAGAGATGAATTTCTGTATCAACTTCTTATGATGTAAAAATTGGATGGATTCAGCAGAACTGGATGTGCTCGTGAACTATACCCTCTAAACAATACCAATGTTCCTCTCGTGTGACTATATTTCATACCGGATGTAATACACAGGCAAAAGGAATCGATAAAATCGGACGATCCTGAAAAGGCAATGAAGATCGATCACATGCAGGCAAGATCACTTTGAAGTGGCCTTCAAGAGTGTTGGGAAAGCGAAATGTTTGAGTGTTCCTTTTATTGTGTCAATTATCTTGATTAATTACTCTTTGGAATTTTATGGTACAGAATGAACGGCTATCGCAGATTCAGTTGCTATTTGAGCAATCGGATGAGAACATGAAGGTATGTACATCATTGTCGTCCGCTCGGGTTATAATAAGTTGACCTCACTGTTTCATCTATTTGCAGAGACGTGATGTGCCCGATTACCTTGTGGACAAAGTCTCCTTCGACATTATGCACGGTAAGCTTTTGCAAAATATAAAATGCCTTGCTCTTCGAGCTTCCTGTGTAATATAATATTAATGTACTACATTGTTTTGTCGACTCTTCTTATTACCCATATAGACCCTGTTATTACAACATCAGGCATTACGTACGAGCGCGATTCGCTGCGCAACCACTTCAGACGTATTGGCACTTTTGATCCTCTGACACGGCGTCCTTGCACGGAAGAAGAATTGATACCGAACCTGGCGCTCAAAGAGACCATCGAGGATTTTTTGAGCAAGAACGGCTGGGCAGCGGACTATTAATTAAGCGACGAGGCATCGGAGAATGTGTGGAGGGTGGTTTGGACTAGTGCAATATCAATACCCACGTTTATGTTTGATGCAGGAGAGGATGCAACGGAGAGAGCGTGAAGGAACGCTCGTTTTAGAATTTTGCCATACTAACAACGCGACCATGGCACTTGTGCAAGCGACGATTTTGGTTGCCTTTTTTGGAGGGGGCGTATGTTTCCGGGAAGATTGGCTTGTAGATTTTAATACAAGAAAAACACGTGCAAAAGGGATATGACTGCTTCTGTGGACCGGAAATAGTGGAGCGTGTGTGAGACGAATGGCCGTTGGTTAGATGAAGCGAGGCAAATTGAAATTGGATCGCCTCGAAACCTCAAAAACCTTGGACTTCCCCCATTCCGTCATACCGATACCCCACCACTACCCTTTCCCACCCCCACTCCCCTCTTCTCCACTACCACCAACCGCATTCTCTCTGTCTACGCCCTGACCCAGCCCCTTCGTTTGCCGTTTGCCAAGCCGACTGATAATCCCCCCCCCTTCGCCTTTTTGACCGAACCGCCGACGCCCCGCAGGCGCTCCCCCCTATAGCCTGTCCCCCACCTATTCTTCCGCTCCTACAACATAACACTCCATTGCCATGTCCGTTTACACTGCAAAGGGTGCCCTCCGTAGCGTGTAAAGTATCCCCGCCTCTTAAATTCTGGTTTCTCGATCTCATTCCTCAACACCCGGAAACTCGATTACCAACCTCGCCAAGAGGCCAGTGTGCTCCCGACAACTTGTCGAATGGCTGCGCACGCAAGTGCTGTTCAGCCTCAACACCAAGAGATTTCTCATAAACTGGAATTCAAAGTCTTATATCACCGGCTCCTGACACCCAGATTCCAATATGATCTTCACGCTTAATACTTGGAAACCTTGGCTCAGCGGCTATAGAACTGAATATCTCTCAAAGAGGATATACTACAAGATCATTCTATGTTTTCGTTGGACTTAACCTTTTGTTTCCGCCCCTTTACCCTCTTTACCACCACAGAAAAAATTACGCGAAAGGCTACACTGATGTTCAAGCTAAGGTCCGGGAAGCGACGTCCAACGATCCATGGGGACCGAGTGGCACCCTAATGAACGAGATCGCGCAGGCCACCTACAATCAGTGAGTTAGATTCTTCGCGTTAACACAAGTCAACTGTAAAATTATTCACAGGCATCTTCCACTTTGTTTATTTTTGCTAATGTTTTTGAAAAATCCGAATTGTTCCATCTCAACCAAATCATCAAGACATGATTTCATGGAAATTATGGAGATGGTTGATAAACGACTAAATGACAAGGGTAAAAATTGGCGACATGTCTTCAAGGTTAAAAAGTCTTCTGTTTCTTCTGTTTCTTCTTAAAGTTATCCTCCCCCCTTTCCCCACCTTTTATTATTATTATTTTCTCTTGAATTTTTCCACGTTAGTTTATTTATTGTCCGTCTTCATTCCAATCTCAATTGATCGTATCAGGCGCTGACTCTATTAGATTATTGCTTGCACATGGGATCCGACAATGTGGTGGTTTACGTGAAAGAGAACCAATACATTGTAAAGACCCTAAAGGAATTCCAGCACGTAGATGAGACGGGCAAAGATGTTGGAGCGAATGGTGTGTAGGGGGCTTTTTTTAAAGCCCAATTAGATTTATTGCTATTATTTCTATTGCGCTACCATTTTTTTTTTTTTTTTTTTTTTTTTTTTTTTTTTTTTTTTTTTTTTTTTTTTTTTTTTTTTTTTTTTTTTTTTTTTTTTTTTTTTTTTTTTTTTTTTTTTTTTTATTTTATTTCCTTTTCTCTCTCTCTCTCTCTCTCTCTCCTTTTTCTTGTCAGTGTTTGGAATTGCCGTGGGATAGTGGGACTTGTGGGATGTTGCACGGATCTGCAGATTGACTAATTGAGCTTAATTTTTCCTGCCGTCTGAAAAACTCAACTCCGCGAACCCACAGTCCGCCAAAAGGCTAAGGACATCACAAATTTGCTTTCGGACGACGCTCGCCTCAAGGAAGAGCGTCGGCAGCGATCGGCGATGCAGAGTCGGTTGGCTAGCAGTAGCACGCGCGGCTTCGACGAGAGCATCCTTTGGGAGGGTGGTGTACCACCGAACCGCGAGGTTGGCCATGATGATGATCGCGAGCTCCAGCGCGCGATCGAGGAAAGCAAGCGGAGCGCGAGAGATGACGAGATGAAGCGTCATAATCCGTGAGTGTATTTGAATGTGAAAATTACAGGGGCTGGAGGGGAGAGGTCTGGCTGGCCTTTTCAGAGGGAGAATGGTTTTTAATCATTTTTATTACTTTAAAAATCATGGGTTGGCATTTTTTTTTTTTTTTTTTTTTTTTTTTTTGTCGCTTCCATTAGAGACACTGATTTAGAGAGAGCATTGGAAGAGAGTAAGCGGGAGGCTAGAGAGAAGGAGAAGCTGAAGCAGGAACGGGAACGCCAGCAGAATGATGCTGACCTTTTGGGAGGTCTTGATACTGCTCCCTCCACGTAAGCAATTTTATTAATTCCATTCTGCTTAGGGGTGCATTCACTATTTTAAATCATTAAATACTTAACTTTTTATTCTTTCTAGATTTAATCCGTTCCCTGCACAACAGGACTTCCTCAACCCCTTCCCTCAGCAACAGCTGCAATACGACTTCTTTGGCAATTCCTCTCCCAACGCTCAATACCAGCAGGCACAATTGACAGGATTCTCCAACCCATATCAACAGCAACTCCTGATTCAGCAACAAGCCCTGGTTGAGGAACAACAGCGACAGCAGCAGCAGCAGCAGCAGCAGCTCCTTCTGCAGCAACAAGCCGAGGAGCAACAACGACAGCAACAGCAGCAGCTTCTTCTACAACAACAAGCCCTGGCCGAGGAGCAACAACGGCAGCTCCTGCAGCAACAACAAGCCCTGGCCGAGGAGCAACAACGGCAGCTCCTGCAGCAGGAGGCCGCCCGCCAAGAAGCCGCCCGCCAAGAGGCCGCCCGCCAAGAAGCCGCCCGCCAAGAAGCCGCCCGCCAAGAAGCCGCCCGCCAAGCCGCACTGCTCCAGCAGCAGCAGGCGCAGCAGCAGCAGCTCCTCATTGTGCAGCAACAAGCACAACAGCAACTCGCTCATCATCAGGCTCTTCTGCTACAGCAGCAGCAGCAGCAGGCAACACAGCAATTTTTGGCCGCACAGCAACTCCAGCCCGCCCATACTGGCACTAATCCGTTTGGTCAGTTCGGGCAGCAGGCACAGTCGCAGTTCAGTCCGTCGTTGTCATTCGCGTCGCAGCAGGGGTTGTCGCCATCATTCGCGTCGCAAGGATCTTCTCAGCAGAGTCAGGTGCGTTAATGAGTTAGATCTCAGAATGAGGTAATATGTAGTTTTAACTACTATTTGGGTCACATTATACTGACATCCTTTTTCAATTTTGTTTGTATCCCTTCCTTATCGCTAAATAATGGGTGACAACTATTCATAGTCCGTGAGTAATCACAGCTGTGTTTTATTTTATTTTATTTTTTCAATTTCTCATTACGGGACGAGTTAAAGCTTTCGAAAAAGATTAGTTACGCCTTGTTTCTTACAAACACCCACACACACACACACACACAATGCTCTTGCAATCATTTCCACGTTGATAGCTTTCAACTAGCTCGTCGTTCCCGAACACGGCTAAAAGGCCTGCAGATGAGCGCCATGCCGACTTGGTGGCTGCCCTTTCCAAAGGGTAGGTTTTTGGGAGTTTGTCCGTGCGAGGTAGATGGCGCTTCACCACAACATGAATATTCAATCGACAAGTATCTCCTCTTCTTTCTTTCCCGTCAACAATTCACTCTAGTGATGGCATGGATACCTTTGGTAATACCGGCAACCTCCGCATCCCTGTGTAAGTTTCGCTTATCAACTTGTTGAAACATGAACATGTATACTTGTTTCAATTATGACTCTTTCTGATATTATTGTACATCTATTATTGTTGTACATCTATTTCATATTTGTGAAACAGCGGAAGCGGTTTTAGTAACACCCTCGCCTCCGAGTTTGCCAAGCCTGCTTCGCCCAACAATGCTAGCGCGCCCAATCCTTTCTATGGCGGGCAAACCTCGTCGGCTACAGGTGATTTACTTGGCCTCGGGAGTAGCTCTTCCGGGTTCGGGTCTAGTCAGGTGAGTGACTAGGAATTATTCAATCGGAGAAGGGGACCAATAAGTGAGGAAGGAATATAATGCTAACTTTTATGGCAATGATAATAACCAATATACCAATATACTGTGTTTCGGGAAATATTTAGTCATCATTCAACCGCGCCCCTTCGCCAACCGGCTCCGCTGCGAGCTTTAACACCTCGACAACCTCTACCTTCGGCACCAGCGGCAGCCTGCTCGATATTGATAGCAGTTCCCTAGGCGGCGGCTCATTTGGCCAACAGCAATCGCGGAACCCGTTCCAGTCGACCTCGCCAGCAGGCCAGTGGAACACTCCAGCCAGGACAGGCAATCAACAGAGCCTTAACGACCTGCTCGTGCAGCAGCAGCGCCAACAGCAGCTGGGCGGTGGATTCGCGCAGCCGCAGCAGCCGCAGTTCACTGGGAACTTTGGTGCGTCGCAGTTTGGCGGGCAACAGAATGGATTTGGGTTCTAATGGCGTTTAGGTATGCATGTGATGATTGGTGAAGAGTGACGCGATATTTGTATTCTTTTTTACTATTTGATCCTATCATATTTCAATTTCGTAGAGTTTTCATTACTCTTTGTGCTTATGTATCAATTTGAAATTTCACCTGTTCCCTACCCGTTTCCTCTTCTCACCATTTTTTTTTTTTTTTTCCTG